>WTXL01000146.1:0-73249 GCA_022376525.1 Russula vinacea | reverse complement strand
CAAGGGTTTCCGTCATCCTAGCGACGATGCACTTGTGGGATGTTTAAAGGACCTACTCGAACTCCCTGGACTAGCCCCGTGTATATCATCGTGGACGCTTGGATGAATGTCCGAACACAACTTCTGTCCGATCTCCCCTGCCAAAGTTATAGCCTTTATAGAAGAGCTTATCAAATCGCAATTCCCGAATCTGCGTGTCTGTGTCACAAGCCGACGGGAGACTGATATCGCGGATGTTCTCGACCCCTTAATCCCTCAATGTATTTCCCTTCACGACGAGGAGGACAAAAGAGAGACATCGAGGACTATATCAAGTCGATGATTAACACGCATCCAAAAAACAAAAGGTGGAAAGCAGAGCACAAGCGACTTGTAATCGACGTCCTCACGAAAAAGGCCCACGGGATGTACGGCGTCAATACTAAATTGTCATGACTCTCGCTCATTTTGTTTGTAGGTTCCGTTGGGTAGATTGCCAGGTGGTTTACATCTGCGGCTGCATCCCAGCACGTATCCAGCTTGCACTGGCTGAGTTGCCGGAGACGCTAGACGAGACATATGAGCGGACGTTACGAGAGATCAATAAGGCAGACTGGGAATTCGCCCATCGGCTATTCCAGTTCGTCGCAGTGGCTTCCCGCCCGCTTCGCGTTGCGGAACTCGCTGAGATGCTCGCATTCGATTTCAAGGCCGGACCAATTCCGAAATTTCATGATGATGGCGCCTTGAAGATCCAGTAGACGCGGTGCTGTCTACATGCCCCAGTTTGCTTACGATTATCGATGGTCTTCCCGTGACGAGTATCCTTTCGATCGTGCATATCCTTTAATTCCCCCCGAAAAAGTGATACAATCTCTCACTTTTCGGTCAAAGAATACTTGATGTCCTCTCGCCTTGCCGAAGCAACCGACGTCGTTCGCCGCCGTTATCATATTTCTTTGACACCTGCTCATACTCTCGTCGCACGAGCCTGTTTGGGCATTCTGCTACACCTCGATAAGGCTGTCGTCACAAGCGACAGTCTGGAGAAATGGCCTCTCGTTGAATATGCTGCGGATTACTGGGCTGGCCACGCCCTATTCGGGATGTGTCGCTAGATGTGGAAGATGGGTGAAACAATTGTTGACCCGAACAAATCACATTTTGCGGTCTGGCTCCAGATATACAAACAGACAATCAGCGGTGGGGACGAAACCTTCGAATTGAAAGGCCGTTGCCTCCTACGCAAGTAACGCAACCCCTTGCATTACGCTGCTTTTGGGGATACATTCCATAGTAGAGTTCCTCTCATTGAGCGCTCACAGGATGTATACTCTCGAAGCTTTACCAACGCGATGACCCCATGCATCTAGCGTCGGGATGCGGTCACGTGAAGGTTGTTCGCTTGCTCATCAAGCATGGCGCGGATGTGACAGCCAAAAACGAGTTCGGGTACACCCCATTACATCTAGTGTCAAGACTAGTGTCAATTCAGGGACAAGTGGAAGTCGCTCGCATGCTTATTGAACACGGCACGGATGTGACAACCCGGAGCAAGACGGGGCAACCCCATTACATCTGATGTCGTTTTGGGGACAAGTGGAAGTCGCTCACATGCTTATTGAGCGCGGTGCGGATGTGGCAGCCCGGAACAAATTTGGACGACTCCATTGCATGAAGCGTCGGAGTTGGGACAAGTGGAATTCGCTCGCATGCTAATGAGCGTGGTGTGGATGTGGAAGCCCAGAATAAAGAGGGGAGACTCCATTACATCAAGCGTCGGAGTGGGGACAAGTGGAATTCGCTCGCATGCTTATTGAGCATGGCGTGGATGTGGAAGCCCAGAATAAAGAGGGAGACACCATTACACCTGGCGTCGAAGCACGGACATGTGGAATCCGCTCGCATGCTCATTGAGCGTGGTGCGGATGTTGGAGCCCAGAACAAGGATGGGGAAACTCCATTACGGCTTGCATTGATTCGAGGAGAAGTGGCAGTCGTTCTCATGCTTATGCAGCACGGCGCGGATCTCGTAGCCCAGGACGGGGACGGGGAGACTCCTCTACATCTGGCGTTACAAGAAAGGCACGCGGTACTTGCCTGCATACTTATTGCACGTGGTGTGGATGTGATGGCCAAGAGAAAGGACGGGGAGACTCCATTGCATCTGGCGTTGCTGCAAGTGAGCCAAGCACAAGTACAAGCCGCTTGCATGCTTATTGAGCATGGTGCGGATGTCACAGCTCAGACCAAGAGCGGGGACACTCCATTGCATCTGGTGTCGCAAGAAAATCAGTAGTGGTCGCTCACATGCTTATTGAGCGCGGTGCGGATGTGGCAGCCCAGAACATGGATGGGGTAACTCCATTACATCAAGCGTCGGAGTACGGACAAGTGGAATTCGCTCGCATGCTTATTGAGCGTGGTGTGGATGTGGAAGCCCGGAATAAAGGAGGGGAGACACCATTACACCTGGCATCGAAGTGCGAACAAGTTGAAGTCGCTCGTATGCTTGTTGAGCGCGGCGCTGATGCGGCAGCCCAGAACACGGTTGGGGAGACTGCACTACATTTGGCGCTGTTCCAAGGACAAGGAGAAGTCGCTCGCTTGCTTATCGAACGCGGTGCTGATGTCACGACCCGGACCAGGGCCGGGGAAACTTCATTACATCTGGCGTTGTTCCGAGGACAATCAGAAGTTGCTCATATGCTCATTGAGCGCGGTGCCGATGTGGCAACTCAGAATAAGGATGGAGGGACTCCGCTACACCTGGCATCACTTCGGGGACAAGTAGACGTTGCCCGCATGCTCCTTGAGCGCGGTGCAGATGTTGCAGCCAAGGACAAAGATGGGGAGACCCCTTTACATCTGGCGTCGTTCCAGGGACAAGTCGAAGTTGCCCGCTTGCTTATCGAACGCGGCGCGGATGTTGCAGCTCAGAACAAGGATGGCGCGACTCCATTACATCTCGCTTCATTTCGTGGACAAGTCGAAGTCGCTCGGATGCTTATTGAGCTTGGCGCGGATGTGGCAGCACAGAACCAGGATGGCGATACTTCATTACATTTGGCATCATTTCAGGGACAAGTCGAAGTCGCTCGGATGCTTATCGAATGTGGTGCGGATGTATCAGCCCAGAACGATGACGGGGAGACACCATTACATCTGGCGACTCCATCATGTTGGATCGAGAAGTCACAGAGTTGCGCAGAAGTCGCTCGCATACTCCTCGAGCATGGCGCCGACGAAAACGCCCTGAACAACGATGGATTGACTCCATTTAGTCTGGGATCGAGAGGAGGGTTTGCAGAAGGCACGCGTGTCATATTCTAGCATGGTGCGGTCATGGTGCACCGCGCCGTCGATGGCATTACATTATAGGGGATGTGAACGGGATATCGCCATCTTACAGCACATACAGTACGCAATTAGGAACAGCGGGTCAAGCATGTAACGGGTCAAACTCACCATGCTTGACAACCATGGAGTATTTAAACTAAAGATCTTCATCTAAATCGTCATCCATGTAAGGCTAAAAATAACGAAGATGCCCATTGGCAAAATTTGAGGTTATTTACATAAGGTTATTCGACACACAAAATTTTGTACTTGTCCTTTATTCTACAGCTGTCGAACCAACCTCGTCATTGCGTGACAGTTCTTCCTGCACCCGCCGTCAATCAAAGGGTTCAATGTCGTTACCCCATTTACGCTGTTCTATCTGCCTCTTCCTGTAGGCTTCGTCCATCTCCGCAACTGTTGTAAACGCCGACCTGTCTCCCGCCTTCCCGATATATACACCCAGACATACATCCCCGTATATCGTTCTCGACGACGCGTTGTTCCCATACCAAACAACCACATCCGCCTGATGGTGGTTAAAATTCCTCATCGGCGTGGCCCACTCCATCGGTACTGGTTTCCAATCATATCCAGAAGACCAACTTACCCGCCTACCACCATTTGTACACACGACAATCCCACCTTTATCTCGTCCGATGCTGAGAACTTGAACGTTGCCATAGTCGTATACTCCCTTTGGGAAGTCGACCACTTTATTGACGAGCACGCCTAGATGTGCAATATACCGGTCCTTGTAGAACATGTACAACACAGGCTCATACCCGAGCGCACGGATGCTCTGGTACACGACCGCGTCGCCGCCCTTCAGAACGCTGTAGACGTGCTTGAGATTATTCTCGATCGGATAGCCATGCTTCAGCCCAAATCCAAGTATGCCGCCATTTGGTAGTAACTCGGGGTCCTCAAGTAGCGCTGTGAATGCTTCACGAAATGCGGCCTCATTCTCCGGTCGCAGCGGGATGGACCGGGGGAGATACTCCGAGGCTCGAGCCGAGACAGTATCATTCTCAGAGACGGGTCCACTGTCGCCGAAATAAAGGTTGTACGTCAATGTGACACGATGACCTGATACCACTGGTGCAACCTCATGCTCGATATCGCTAAAAAATGCCACGTAACCGATCGATGTTTGTCCCTCAGCCGCAAGCGCCTGACCAGAGTCAAAGATCCATTCGTGGCAGAGGTGCCTAAGGTGCAGAGCTCCACCTTCATGGGACGTTGGGAAGACGATAACGAGCGAGCCAAACATCTTATCGCCGCGTGGGGTGTCGACGTGAGGCTTGAAGAACGACCCTTTACCTGGGCAGCAACATGCCAACATAGCGTCAAATGACGGAAGTGAATAAATATTAAATGCGTACTGTAGACGTTTAGCTTGTATTGCTCGGCTATAATATCTTTCTTCTGGGTACCTTCAAGAAGGTAGTCGCAGATTAACTCCTTCAGGTTGGTTTGTGACAGGTCTGTCGGAAATTTCCTCGGCTGGCTGTAACCGGGGCCTGATTACAAACAATTTTAACCTCGGTTGCGACCATCTCGTTGATTGTGACTGAGTGACGCCTGATCATCGTTGATTGTAACGACTGATGCCTGATTATCGTTGATTGTGACTGAGTGATGCCTGATTATAACAGACTGCGGCCTGATTACATACACTTTCAACCGTCTTGTTTGGTTGTGGCTGAGGGATAACAGACTGCAACCAGATTACGATCAGATTGTGGGATTGTCATCGATCGCAGTTGCCCTTGCTCGCTGTTTGCCCTTGCTCGCTCACCATCACAGTCTGCTCTTGCTCACTCAACGCTCACCATCACTCTTGATTGCAGACTGCCCTTGCTCACTCACCAACACTCTCCATTGCAGTTCGTTCGCCTTGCTCTGAATCGCTCATCGTCACTCTTGATCGTGGTTTGCCGGGCCCTTGCTCGCTCATCATCACTCTCCAACAAATTTCAACCATCGTAATTCCTGCCAGTGTATCATGTTATCCGAGGGTGTATCCCTACCTCCATTTTTTTGCGATGGGTGCAAAAAACAATTCAAACCACAAGGGTTTGCCAACCACCAAAAAAAGTGCAAAAAGCGCATGGAACGACTTGAACGTGACCGCGAGTACGAATCTAATCAACTCGCCATTGAGGAGGAGGCCCATCGATCTCGTCTTCGGAGCCCAAAACGTTGTAGGTCGTTGTAGTTTGCGGTGCCAGTGCCAAAGGCTCATATGTCAACAGCCCGCAGCGCCGACGAGTAGAAGCTAATGCCGGCCCAACATTTGCTGGGGGACTCGGATTCTCACCAAGCGTTGGTATGTACCCAGTCTCAAATGCACAGGTTCAGCACAGTAAAGCGTATACGAGACCAATTTGCAGGTCTGTCCGAGTCGTCACAGTCACCGACGCTCCAAGTTGGATGCTCTATTGCTGCTCAGTTATTGAGTGATGTTGGCAGTCCAGGGTTACTACCACAGTGTGAGTATATCTCTCAATGTCTTTTCTACCGTTCTATGCTTTTCTTAACTGTCAGTCTGTCATCAGTGGACGATGACGATGGACAGGTTCCATCACCGATAGCCCATAGGCAACTTAATGTCGATGATATTCGAACAGAATACCATCCAAGTAGCGGACTCCCGACTCGAGTAGATGCGTTCGAAGACTTTGGCAGAACAACCACACCTCCGACTGCCGTGTATAACCTTAGTCCCTGGCTGCCATTCCATTCTAAAGCGAGTTTGAATTTGCCGAAGTTGCTCTGCAGACTGCGATGTCCAACAAGCAACTTGACGCTCTCATTAATGTTGTGCATACCCTGATGGAGGAAAGAGGCTTTAAGATTAAGAATCATCGCGATGTGCAGACCCTTTGGAATGGGGCTTCGGAATCATTGACACCAGTGGGTTACCGTACTCTTGACTCTTGAGTTGTCAATTATCTTACAATAATAGTTTTCAATGCATGAATTGATGTTCTGTATAAGGGTATTCCAAATCAATTCGATTTTGGTGTCGGCCACTCTGGGATTGGCTTACAAACCTTCTGAGATCCACATCTTGTGTCATGCTTTGAATGGGATGCTAGACGGTTCTCTAAGTTTGATGGCCAGACTTGGAAGCCTTTTATGCATGAGCCATGGACTGCAGAGAGGTTCTGGACAGTACAGGTAAGTGGTTTATATTACAATCAAATGCAAATTATCAGGTTTTTAAAAAATTTGTAGTCAGAGCTACCTCATAGTGCCAAGCCATTGTGTATTACACTGTATGCTGATAAGACGAGGCTCTCCTCATTTGGCACTGCACAAGGATACCCCATTATGGCACAATGTGCAAATCTGCACGTGAGATTCGGAATGGAAAAGGCTTGGGTGCAACGCAGATTGTGGGATGGCTTCCCCAGGTGCGTTTTATTTACCTGCATCATGGCCCTCCTATGGTGGCTTGATCATTAAAAATTAATAGGTTTCAAATGATGAGGGTGAGGCAGGAAAACCTGGATACATCATTTCAAGCGTGCAGTGTGGCATGAGTCATTCAAAGTGTTGTTGAGCTCTATCTCAACACATTCATTCACGGGTTGCTGGGTGCAATGTGGAGACAAAGTTGAACGCCATTTATTTCCGTTTGTGTTCATTTTGTCGCAGACTATGAAGAACAGTACGTATTCCTACAAATTGGCACCAAAGCATGCTTAACTGGTTCCCAATATAGAAGCGTCATGGCATTGATACGTGGCGAGAAGGGACTCTACCCATGTCCATCTGTCTTGTTCCTCGTGGCCAACAGTCTGATCTTTCAACATTTATACCCTTCGGACAGCGGCTCATACAAGGGAGATCTACGAGGCTGGTCAGAAATTAACCAGCGCAGAACGTGAAGAACTACTCAATCAGAGGGTCTTCGAAATGTAGAAGTACGTAGAAACATCTCATATAAATCTAGTGCGTATAATGAGTCACTCACTTTCACTCTCTATAGAATGCTTTTTGGACTGTGCAGTTCTCAGATCCTCATGCTACATTATCTTGGGATCATATGCACAACTATGCACATGGTTTGGGTGGTAAACATATATGGCCAGAAATTCAACACCATGTTAGTGAGTTGGGTCGACAAGCATTAAAAAAGGTAGATGACCAGTCAGTATAATTGATCCTTTTCATTCTACTACATGCTAAAATAAAGAATATAAAGAATGAAAGCTCTTCCAAGATGGCGAAACCTTAATCACTTTGACCATATAATGTCAGTCCATTTCTCAGATGCAAATAAATATGAGGACATTCTTAAGGTAAACATTATGTTTATATACTGGTCAATATAGCTAAATTTATATATAAATTAGATGCTTCCTTTTACAACACACAATGTTCTTACAAAAAAGGACAGTCCACTTGGGTATCTAATGCTGCGATGTCTACAAAGCTATTTAAACCTTGATATGTGGGTATCAATGGAGGTCCATACAACTGATACAATCAAGAATGGCCGGAAGGAATTACAGTGCTTTTCAAAACTTATTAATGTGAGAATAGCATTTGTGGTTATAAAGAACTTACTTATATGATTTATGGACTTACAGGAATATGTTGAAGTTCAAAAGGCCCAAATAGGAGATGATTCTGATTCTGAACAGATTTCAATAAAGGATTTCAACTTCCCAAAGATGCATGCTCATAGCCACGTTTTTGACCATATACTGGACAAGGGTGTCACATTGAACTACTCCACAAAGCTTTTTGAGAGACTTCATGGCCCACTCAAAACCTGGTATCTTCTTAAAACAAACTTTAAAAACACTGCATCACAGGTATATAATCTTTATTCTACTAAGTCTATTTATATCTAACTTATTACAGATTTTGCGTGCAGACCATCACATGCTCACATCAGTTTTCATTCGTGGCCAAATTGATGCCCTTTATGACCAGTCTGAGCCTGAGGATGAAGAGTCAGATCTATGCAAGGTCGGCACAGATGCAGTTGGCCTATTTGGAAATGCGACTCTTGGTTCTGCACAGCCTTCATGCACCTTTCAAGAGTTGGAGCAAAGTCACCAGCATGATGTAGCCTTTACAAGATTTCGACTTCGATTTAGAGATTTTCTCAATATCTTACTAAGGCAACCTGACAGCCCCATTACAATACAACACAACCATTTACTTTCTATAGATGCAAGGCAATTGGTAAGCATTAGCTTTTATTTTCACAATGACTTGACAAGAACTTCTACTAGGTAACTGAGCACCGATTTCTCAAATCCCACTATGAATCCCTTGTTGACTGGAAGGCACATACCGACTATCTACGATGCAGCCCAAGCTTCTTTTCACATGAGCGTTATGACTGTGTTATTGTCCACAGCACAGATCGTAACTTTTTTGCTCGCCTATTATATCTTTTTACCTTTTCATTTGAGGCAGTTGTCCTGCCTGTTGCATTAATTCTGCCATTTTCAGAAATCTCAGTCTTGCGACATCAAGATAAAGACCTTGGTTTCCATAGATTACGAGCAAGACAGCGAGCAGAGTCAGCATTTATCTCTATACAATCCATTAGTCGTGGTGCTTTCATTGTTCCTGAAAATAGTAGAGATGGTGACTTCTTAGTTGTAGATGTTGTTGACACTGATATGTTCCTTCGTATTAAAGCTATGTACTCAATTTAAAGTACCGTAAATCAATTGTCGTATGAGCAGTGCCCTGGGAGCGTGGCAAGGTCCGAGGGAGGGCGGTTACATTGGTGCACTGCCGGAATGTTCCGGAATGTTCAACGGTTTCCAAACGCTTTTCTACAAGTCAGTTTCTGCCATGTCCCCACCACCGTGTGCTTGAATATTCGAGCTTGGAAATTCGCACATGAGTGGGTGGGGAGCTATGTGCGAGAATGTTTTACAACGCTCCCAACTTCCCAAGGTTTCCGACATTCCATGAACTATGTCGCTGGCTCACTTTCCCCTCCTTAATCCTCAGAACCAATGTTATCTTGTTGCCGGGCATCTTCTGTGTGCGTACGCCTCCTTTCTCCTGCAGCACAGCTGTGGGCAATGCTTTTTAACAGGGGCTGAAGCTTTAGGCATTCCTATGGTGCGGACAACTCGCTGTTTATCAAGCCCTTCCCATGGAGCCTGGCTCCGAACCAAGGCCATGAAATCCCATCAATGATGTTTGTCTTCGCCTAAGCGCCTTTACGAGCCGATGTCCAGATATGAATTTGTGCCAAATGAGTTTGTGAACTCACTTGCGTGCGTATCCTTGGAGACTTTGAGTACCAAGCCTGGACACAAGGACTTCATTTCTGTTGGCACCACAATCAACCGCGGTGAAGACCTGGCCATCAAGGGCACGGTGTGTTTCGGTCTTTTTGATCATTCTGACCCTGTGCTCATCTAGACGATGATGTGCCAAGTCCCCGCTATGCGCGCGAGCGAGCAACTTGAGGCTGCTTGGGATCGCGAGGTCGGAGTACCTCCGGGCGTGAGAATGGATTCCAAAACGGGATGTTCCAGCCACACTGGACTGGCAACACGGAAACAAAGGGACAGAGCTCACGCTAGAGCTCCTCTGAGGTCGGCTGTACGACCTGGGACGAGAGAGGGGGTATGGAGGAAGGGATAGGAGAAGGAATGAAAGGAAAAGACTGGGAAATGGGTGAGAAAGGGTGAGAATACGAGGGACACGGCCCTCCACTAGAATTCTGGCAGTAACTACTGACAGAGTGGACTAATAAACTATCTACTTGGTATGTGTGAACTACCTACTATAATCTACCTGCCTACCAATTTTGGGGGTTCTCCGATCAGCCGATCGGCCGCTGTCGCCCGATCTCTATGTACTTGCTCTTGGGCCTTGCGACGCGACGCGCGACGTTGGGCGTCATCCTACGTGACAGGGGCGACTTGGGGACACTAAGCCTCGTTGGGGGCATCGTTTGTTTGAGCCTGAAGTGCCCGCGCGCGCCTTGAGAGCCTTGAAACTGTCTAAGACAGTTTTGGTGTGATTGAGGGGGATCAGGGCGCCGCTGCGCCCTGATTCGCTGGGGATGCGTCGTACCACAAATGCTCGATACTCTTGCTGAGTTTGAGGGCAATCGGATAAGATGGCGAGGGCGCGCGATCGATGCAAGATGGGTGTGAGTTGAGTTGAGTGTGTGTGGCTGCGGCTGTGGCACGCGCGTTGCCACGCCACCGGCCTGTCGGGCCGCCACTCCCCTGCGTCGGGCTCCTGGCTCTAAGTCGCTGCTGAGCGCATTTCCGCGCATGCTGCCGCATCGGCGGCGCATCAACGATAGAACCGACCTTTGGCCTTTGGCCTACGGTCAGAATAACATCAACTTCCTTTGCGACGAATTTCCCTTCCTCGAGTTCCTCCTCTCAGCCTGCATGTTCTTCCCAACTCCCAAGTGCCCCCACTCATCACTGAAGACTCCGAACCTGGAGTTCCAGGATGAGGTGGGGGAATTGGGTCTACGGAATCAGATGGGGGTGTGGCCCCTATGCAAGCTTCTCTCGCGACCACCTCACTGCCCTCCCTGAACCACCCAGCCCATTAGCCCACCTCTTCAAGAGCTGGATATCATTTCCCCTCATTCTGTCGATGCCTTTTGGGTGCGGCGCCTTGTCAGCGACGTCTACTCCGATCCCTAAACCGCCTCCAACAAAACCCTCGCTGTTCTTTCAGTTCTTGGTTCCGAGTCAAACCTTCACGACTGTGAAAACCAACTCATGGAGCCCTTCGATTACCAGTCCTTCGATGTGATCATCAAGTTCCTGAAGAATCGCGACGTTGTTGCGTGGTGTATCAAGCTCCGACATCAGGAAAATGTAAATCATCTTATTTGGTCTTAATGTGCCTTGAAACTTTTTTCAAGTCACTTTTAAGGCAAAAAGTGGTAAGGCACTTTAAGTAAGGTCTATTTTTTGTAAGTGAGATCTTGGCCAGTTCAAGTGATCTAAGCTGGCTCATAAGAAACCACTAATATAACTAAGGCAGACATAGATGATTCCTGACAGTACACCTAAAAATGCTTAAAGGACCTTAGTTCTACTTATCACACTTGGTGTGATCTTAAACAACAGATCTCATTTAACATTATCTTAATCTACTACAGACATGACCTTAAGGCTACTTAATATCGCATTATACACCACCACTTCCACCTTCTCCACTCCTTAAAAGAAGACCATACTGCACGAGCAATTGCTCACTGTCTGATCATGTTGTGCAACGAGCAACACGTCGTGCACACGAGCGACGCGTCATGCGCGCAGGCGATGCGTCGTGCATGCGGCGACGCATCATGCACACGGGCGATGCATCGTGCACGCGATGTGCACGCGGGCGATGCATTGTGTACGCGGTTGACGCGTCGTGCATGGGGTCATGCTCAGCTTCTTGGTCGTGCTGGAGGTACAGTAGTCAGTAGGAAATAGAGATGGAACAGTTACATACCTTGTAACCCATTCCCGCACCGACGCCCAGGCCTGGACCCACATGCGCACGCACTAAGCTATCGTGTCGCGTCCCAAGCGAGAACAGTCGGGAGGGACCTGAAGAGAGAGCGGGAGGGACGGCAGGAGGGATGGCAAGACGGATGTATGGTCGACACGTCGTTCCCGCGGTCGATGCTCGGGTTGACGCGTCGTTGCATACGGTTGACGCATCGTCCCCGCCAATGCATGGTGCCTGCGGTTGACGCGTTGTGTGAGAAGACAGTTGCTGAAGAGTAAAGGGACGTACCGATGGATGTGACGTGGTTCTCGAGGTAAGCGGTGAGGAAGGTGCGCTGTTCAGCGCAGGTCGCGTAGTGAGGCGTTGTGCGTGGTCACGCGCGGCTTCTTGATCGTGCTGGGGGTGCAGTGGGGTCAGTGGGGATGTACACTAGACGGGTATAAGGGCACCATGAACTCACTTCAACTCAGAGTCGGTTCCCGAGGGATATATGCCTATAGCATTCTAGCACTAATAGCAGAACTGGCTGCGGCTAGGGCTTCCAGAATCCAACTTGGAGCTAGTACCAGAACCGTGTCCGTGGTGGCGGGTAGCAAGCACAGCAGCCACGACTGGAGGGACTTGGAACGAGGGCGAGACGGATGGTGAGGGTAAGACGGACGGCGAGGGCGAGACGGACGGCGAAGGCAAGAGAGACGGTGAAGGCGAGAGGGATGGCCAGCCGCCAGAGGGACAGAGCGGGAGGGACATCCTGAGCAGGAGGGGTCGCGGACGGGACACGAGGGGCAGGGATGCTGTGCAAGAGGGATGAGGGGGATGCGACGTGACTTAGAAGAATTCGAAGAATCGAACACCAAAAATCAACCGTGGGTCCAAAGTCAACCGTGGGAATGTCTCCAAAACCCACGCCACAGTCACGCCACTTGGTTGGTTTGACTTTCAGTTTTTTTTTTCTCATTTTCACCAAGGTCTCCGTCCATCGCCAACGCCTCCCTCATCTCAAATGTGAGTCGGAGGGGACATTCTCGCCCTCGCCCACGCCTGGGCACTCTAGGTATGTGACTATTTAACCTTCACTGATGATTTCTGATTCTCACGCGTTATCCTCACACTCGCCCACGCCCTCGATCCCTGCGTACACCCTCAACACGTGCGTACGCTTTCGACACCCACGCCTACGCCCTCGATACCCTCACCCTCGACACCGCGCGTACGCGTTCAACACCCTCGCGTACGCCCTCGATGCCCCACCCTTGACACCGCGCGTACGCGTTCAACACCCTCGCGTACACCTATCAATGCCCCCGCCCTCAACACCCGCGCGTACGCGTTCAACACCCACGTGCACGGTTCAACACCCACGTGCACGCGTTCAACACCCACGCGCACGTGTACAACACCCATGCGCACACTCGCTCACATGCACAGGCCAGATGCCTTGCATCCTTGGCCCTCGACACATATGCAAGCATGCGAGCAGGTGCAGGGGGCATGGAAACGTAGGAGGTGGTGCAGACACGTGTGCAGGGGGAGTGTAGCATGTGGAGGGTTCGCAGCGCACGGAGGGGTGCAGAAGGAGTGTCAACAGGGCACCGGAGCAGCCAGGTGTGCAGATGCGCCTTGGCGGCTTTGATGTCGCTTAATGGCCTGAGCCGCTTAATGGCCTGAGTAATGGCTTAGCCACTTAGAGTACTTTGGCTTGTCTGAATGGCCTGAGTAATAGTTTGGAGTACTTTAGCTTGTCTGGTTGCCTTAGTTTGTCCTTAGTCTGTCTTACATGATAATTTTCTAAGACAAATTTAAGATAATTTTTTTTTAAGATGATCAAGTCAAATTAAGCACTTTTACATTTTGCTGATGGAGTCGCACGTAGCGACACTAATGAACGTGTCGACGTCGAGGTTGTTATGTGGGAGCTGGGCTGGATTCTGCGCGAGCTTTCTGGGGACCGGCAGGCCAAGGCCCAAGCGGAGGGTGCTATGGATGTCGACGAACAAGCCAAAAGCGCCCGGGTTCCCAAGACTGCAACCCTTGCTCCTGGCTCTGTCGTACAGCCCAAGAAGACGGTAGACTTGGAGAGCACGATTTTTAGCCAGGGTGGACGCTTGATGTCCAACAAGACGACCAAGCTACCACAGGGATCATTTAAGCGCGCGAAGAAGGGGTACGAGGAAATTTATGTACCAGCCCCCAAATCGAAGCCCATCGCGACGGGTGAAGTTGTACCAATCACCGACTTGCCAGAATGAGCACGACAGGGTTTCCCTAGTCTTAAAGCCCTTAATCGGGTGCAGAGCAAGCTCTATCCAATAGCATTTGGTACCGATAAACCCATTTTGCTTTGTGCTCCAACAGGAGCTGGAAAGGCACGTTTTGTCACGCGTTCTCTGTCGTTGGATACTTACTCTCTCACAGACAAACGTAGCCATGCTTACTATTCCCAACGAGGTTGGCAAGTGGCGTGACAATCCACCGGTTCCATCTATCTTGATGCTTTCAAGATTGTCTACGTCGCTCCCATGAAGCTCTCATACGGAGGTGGTTGGGAACTTTAACTCGCGCCTGGGCCTATTTGGTATAAAGGTTGGCGAGCTCACTGGCGATTCGCAAATGACAAAGCAGCAAATTGCCGAGACACAAATTATCGTAACTATATTGGAGAAGTAGGATGCCATTACGCGCAAGAATTCCGACACGTCTTAAACGAACCTTGTTCGTCTACTCATCATTGATGAGATCCAACTTCTTCATGATGAGCGTGGCCCCGTCCTCGAGAGCGTTGTCGCGCGGACGATTCGGCGTATGGAGCAAACTTCAGGTTACGTTCGTCTTGTTGGCCTTTCGGCTACGTTACCAAACTACCAGGACGTCGCCACTTTCCTCCGCGTGGACCAATCCAAGGGACTTTTCTACTTCGATACATCTTACCGTCCTTGCGCGCTCCAGCAGCAATTTATTGGTGTCATGGAGAAAAGGGCCATCAAACAGTGCCAGGTCATAAATGAAGTCTGCTATGAGAAAGTGCTCGAACAGGCCGGAAAGAACTAGACGCTCGTCCTCGTCCACTCGCGCAAGGAGACGGCAAAAACGGCCAAGTTCATCCGTGATTTGGCCATCGAGAAGGAGACGATTACCCAGTTTGTCAAACCTGACTCGGCTGTACGAGAAATCCTAACGGAAGAAGCGAACAACGTTAAGGACGGTAGCTTAAGGGACCTCCTTACCTTCGGTTTTGCGATACATCATGCAGGGATGGGTCGAGAAGACCGTGGGCTCGTTGAGGAACTCTTTGCGGACGGATCGATTCAAGTACTAGTATGTACTGCGACGCTCGCGTGGGGCGTGAACTTGCCAGCACATGCGGTTATCATCAAGGGGACGCAGATTTACAATCCCGAGAAGGGTCGATGGGTCGAGCGTCGAGTCAGGACGTGCTACAGATGCTCGGTCGTGCTGGGAGCCCGCAATTCGAAACGTATGGCGAGGGTGTGATCATCACGAACCATGCGGAACTGCAATATTATCTGAGCCTGTTGGACCAGCAGCTTCCGATCGAGTCACAGTTTGTGTCCAAGCTTGCGGACAATCTCAGTGCAGAGATTGTCTTGGGTACGATCCGCAATCGAGACGAGGCGGTGCAGTGGCTCAGATATACCTATTAGTACGCCATTTATTCCTATCCCGTTGCAGAGGTACTGACTATAATCTTTAATAGCTATGTCCGCATGCTAAAGTCGCCAGCGCTATACTACGTCAGCGCGGTGATGTCCTAAGTCGCGGCTGTCTGCGTTAGCAAACGACTCGGAACCTTACCCTGGGTTCGGGAGTAGTATTAGTGACCGATCTACGAAACCCTGCTGTTCCACACGCTAGTGGACGGAGTTCCGACTGCACGGAGTCGGAGGGAACTGCCTGAACGAACTCCGGTCGCACGGGACCGAAGGAATACTATACTGATGAACTCCGAACACACGGGCTCGAGGTTATACGTTAACGGAACCTGTCCGACCACACGGATCAGAGTTAATACGATACGATACCTGCTCCGACTGCACGGGATTGGAGTGACGCGGAACGACTTGCACGGAAGTCGCTAGTGGGGTTGGTCGTCGGACCGGGTGTGGTGCGCTCGGACGGAGGTGAGAATGTAAGAGATGAGAGGGGAAGTCGCTATTGTGATCGCTACTGGTCTGCTGTGACAGGGAATAATAGGATACTCGTGTGGAGTGCGACTGACTAGCTCTGGGGCGATCGACTAGCTTAGTTGCTCCTTCTACCTAAGGTATCCGACTCTTTATACCAGTCGGGGTGGTCTGTGCGTCCTCCGTTCTACAACTCTCCCCTGCAGCGCGCCATTACTCTCGCCTACGCTGTTGCTCTGCCTACGCCCGCTCCGACGCTCGTCAACCTCCTCCGATCCGTATTAGACTTGATTGGGTGTGTCTTCCTGCTCGTTCCGGGCGCTATCCGCCTTGGCCCGACTCTTCCTAGCAGCGTTGCCAGGAGTGCGACCTCCGGTGGACTCGGAACCGCTGCTCTGTGAGTTCGGACGTCCGGTCCTTGCAGCCGCTCTACCTGTTGTCGACATCACGCGAACTCGACTCCGGAACATAGTCGCTCTGGGTCACTGAGCTCCGACCTCAGATCCTCGGATCGTCGGCCTCGGACTTGTAGGTCTTCGACCAGGCCTTCGAGCTCGTCCGGGTGCCGCCGAGAATAGGAATCGCTACGGGGAAACTCGCTCCTGTTGTTTCCGGATCGGCCCTTGCTCCTGGATGACTTACAATCGACGCCGGAGTTCCGCCCGGTACTCGTGACCGCTGACTTCACTTCCTGCGCCGTCGATCGGTCCGTCCGCTCCGCTGGGAGCCTGGCCCGTCCTGGACTTCTAAGTAGCTGTTCCTGTCGATCCTAAGGCGGCCCTGGCCTCGGTCCTCGTTCTGCACGCTCCGAGCGTCCCGGCACCTCCTCCGCTTCGAGGCACACGGACTGCTTCTAGGGCGGGGCTTCGTTTGGTGCATTCCTGGTGTTTCTGCTCGGATCTGGTTTGGGAGTGGATTCCTTCGACCTCTCTGTCGTGGCGTCCGCTCCGCTCTGTCTCCTCCGCTCCGGTTCTCCGCTCCGGTCGAATACGTGTACAGCCGGTGCTGCAGCGTATCGCGGACTACCAGGAAGATGACCCAGTCTCATCCAAAAGCGCGCCGATACCGCCCATTCTGCGGATGTGCTTCTTGAGAAGTACAACCTCGTGAAATACGAACGTGCTTCTGGCGTGACACGTTTGCTGCGTTCACTGTTCTGTCTTGGATTCCGCAACCACCACTGTTACTTCGTTTTGCAAAGGCGATTTACCCTTACTGGAAGGAGCGCCGAGTCGAGCGAGGAGGCCACCGAATAATTCCTACTCTCAATGTAAGTCTGATCAAATTGCGTGCCCCTTGTTTTACTTACACTTCCCCGCCTTAGTATGACAAGTGAGATGCCAAGTCGATGCGCAAGACCCGTGCCTCACAAGCATCTTCTTCAGAGAAACTCATGCGTCTGAAGCAAGAGCTTGTCACCACGGCCGAACTTGTCAGCGATGTCCTCAAGCGCGAACAACTGAAGCGCGAGGCGTCACATCAAGCAAAAGCGGTATGGTAAAAGTGCGAAGACTTCGCTAACCTCAAGCGCAAGTTTCCTTCGTTACTCAATGCAAAGGAGGACGAGGAATTATTTTATGATAAGGAGAGGGTGGTCAAGAAAGCCAAGCCAGAAGTGTACGCCTATTACTGTTCCCTGAAAGTGTGTTGGCTCAAAATGGTTTTGTAGTCGCATTGGGGGAGTCAAGCTCAAGACACGCGACAATGACCTTGCACCATGACACTGTTGTGCGTCCCAAGGAGCGCGCTGCGGTGATCCTGGCACAATTTGATCGGGAAATGGCCCGGATCAAAGAATGCGATCATCGTTGGGAAGACGGAATGGAGGTAAGCTGTTTGCATTCTATTACCAGCATTTCTACTGACCGTCAAGTAGAATGCATATCAGCCCCAGCCCATTACTCAAGCTCGGCGACATTTCAAGTGGTTTCACCTGAGGCATCCCGGTCATCTCCTCCGAGATCCAATTCGGACGATAGCTCTTCGGTTCCAGAGTGGTGTGCGTCCCGGGTTCGTCATGGCCGCAGAGGTGTGTTGCATATAGACCGTCGTTGGTCTCTGACACGCGACGAGTTGTTGAGCTACCCTCAGCGCTCAACAAGCTCCGCAACTGTGGACAGAGATGCACGATAATGAATCAAATGCTGAAAAACAGGCTTCATGGCGCAAGTCATGGCGCGTTCGCGATCATTGGCTATTCGATGCAGGCGGTGGACGTTGGACCCAACAGCCCTGATGAGAAAGACAGGGTTTCTGTGGATGAATTGCATCCCAGGTATGCGTTCCTTGATAATCACGATCATCCATTACTGACTGCTTTGCTAGATATTTGCGGAAGGGGATGTCGTTGTACCAGGAGGATGGTCACCAGCGTCTAACCACTGATCCCGCCATTTACACCCCTTCATCAGATGGACGCCTGTTTGGGCTCCTTCTCTACAGGACGGGCATCGCACCTGCCTTCCGTTGCAACGCCATCATCGTCGGTCCTCTTCTCCATGTCCCTCAGACACCTGCTCAGGCCACGGTGGCGCAGCAACACCAGCAAAAGATGGCCCAGCAGCTGCAGCAGAGTGGACTCGGGATGCTGCAGACAATGGGGACACCGATCTCAATGCACCAACAGCTGAAGAAGCTGCCATCAGCACTGAACGTACCGCAAATGCGCATTTCATCCAACGGCAATTTGCGCCCACTTGCGACCCCCGTTTTAACCACTCCTCTAACTTCTCCCCAGTCCTCCTCAATGCCGACAGCAACTAATGGTCGAACTAGCCCCACCCCTATTCCGTCACTGGATAGATCGGAGGAATCACAGTCGTCTTGCACTCCCGCTCCACAGAGAGATTGTACCACACCGTCTGCTGAAGCAACACCCGCTGGCGTGACTGCTGCTTCCCCTATGCCGATGAAGCCGACGGCCCAGCACGCTGCAATTTCAATTCCGAACTATCACATGCAGAATGGCTATGCACCCAATGGAACGTACCTTCACACAGGCGCACAGCCGAATGGGCTCACAGTGGAGCAATCCCGTTGAAGGGTGTGTTTTAATTACCAATGGCCAAGATATGCCCGTCAATAACCGGGCTGCGTACATCGGTCATGTCGTTAGCAATGGGGCTAATTCCAACCTCCCAGCAGTTGGCATCACGAATCTAACCAACCTGAAACTTGCACCTTCGCAGACAATTCCTTGGGTAGCGCAACATGGTTTGCCTCCCGTAGCAATCGCCATCGTTACATCAACAGCAGATGGTAAACGGGATGGGCTACTAGGCATGTACACGCTCACAATATTCAATCCCACCTCACTCCTATTAATAGTATACTTTTTACGTTCATGTGTTATGTGGAGTCATTGTGGAAGTTGTTAATTTTTCTAGCTTTCTACTATTGATTCAATTCGTGCGTTAGAATTCAAAGAACACATGCACAGAGATAATTTTTGCCTTGTTGTCTGCGCCCTCGACAGCCCTTGCACATGACAGCATGCCTTGACACCCACGCGCACGCCAGATGCTTTTTGGGTTAATGTGCTGTGGCTTGAGCCTAATTTGACCCCAGTTTGTGCACTCATGGACCTGGGCTGTCATCGGTTCTGATCCCGTTCAAACAGATGTCTACACGTGAAGGGCCACGCCCCTGGGCGTATGACTTGGCCAATTTAAATTTGCCATGTGGACGCATTGAAATTGACAGGATCAAGGTACGCAGCGTACGCTGCCTACAGGAATGTGCTTATATCATTACGTTTGCAGGGTTCTACTGGCCACGTTGCCGTCCATATTCCCACCACATGGGGTGGGTCCTCCTTAATACGTGTTTAGATAATGTCAAGTCGCTTGCCTATAAGTCCATTCCTCTACGCCCCATCCACACCAGTTGACCCATCTCTGCAACATAATGCCACGACGCTCTGATACTTCTAGCGACAGTGACAAGGGCTCTGAAGCGTCAGATAGTGATCGTGGTCAAGATGGTGCTGCAGAGTTTCCCTCCACTGCTGCCCCAACACCGCCATCAGGAGCCTCAACTGTGGTTTTCCAACAGGTGCGTCTGTGCTATCCACCGTCTCTATCATAAACTCATATTTTCATGTTATTAAGGCGTTGAGACAGGCTCAAACTCAGTACGGCAGTCTTCGTGCAGCCTACCAGGCCTCTCAGCTCCGTATCAAGGAGTTGGAACAGCAAGTTGCATCGTTGGGCCGCCGAAAAGCAAAGAAATCAAAGGATGGTATTGCAAAGTATAACGAAGAAGTCATGTCCTACGCCAAAAAATTCACGCTACTTTATGAGCTCTTCATCCCCACCGAAGACTCGTTTTTCAGTCAGCCTAATCCAGGAAGTGTTGACTTATATAGTCCTGATCGCTATCGTGACGAGGATTCACGAATTCGGGCAATTCTAGCGGAATTGTATATTGTTTTCCCGGAACATCTTCACGCCTTCATTTCCAGCCACTCCCAATTCAATACGAGCGTAAGTTGTATACTAATTGTGACGGATTATTCTCTTCACTGATTACTGGAACCGGAACCCTGATAAGTTCCGTTTACATTCCAAGAACATGCGCAGTCAGTTTGTAGACCGAGCACGTTCTGTGGCGACGCAGGTTTTCAAACTTCCAGCCGAATACTTCAAGGCAAACTTTGACAGAAGCGCCATTCCTGAACTTCAAGCACTTCTCAAATTCGATACCAACAGTACGACCATTTCAAAGTTTGCACCTATTCTCTATCCACAGGGTTCAAGAGAGGTCCATAAAGATGGCTTACTCTTTCAATCGTCTGAACTCGCTCTTGTATGTAAATGTCCTTTTTATTAAAGAAGGCTATACTGATTGTTGCGGAATAGCTTCTGAAAGCTGCTCTCTTTGGGGCTGCCTCGCTTGATCGCAAAGCACGTTATGCTAGGCGGAAAACATTAGGCGACCAGTGGGGTGTCAAATATGGAGAGCTTCCTATTGGTGCCATCGCGGCAGGGGCTGTTCTGGTACGTGTCTCAGCTTATGGAATGATTTAATCTTTGTAATGTCTCCTTGCGCGTCTCTAATCTATTGGTTTAATTTATAGTCAATCTTTCTGGTATCGCCTGATGTAGAGTTCGGTGTTAAGGGTGCGCGATCCGGTATCCCTTACCAGAAGTTTGCCAATGCATTCAAGAAATTATTGGTCATGGTTTACGTGCGGGAACTCAACATTCTAAAAAGACATTGGAGCACATCAATGAAATTGTGTTCAGCGGTACTAATACGACCGCCGTTGGTGCAACAGGTGACAAGGATGCCGAAAGCAGCGAAATAGAGCTAGGGATAGAAGATCTTTCAATTGGAGATCCACGAGATGACAGCGACGCATTTCCTGATGGCCCACAGGACTCTTCGAGTCAGACTTCAGCTAGCGCCGCTGACTCCAGCGCTGCGGCATATCCCTCAGGCTATGATCCATATGCTGATCAACAGGCAAATCGTTGGCAAATTCCTCATTCTGATTCCAAATCAGTGATCATCCCCCTACTCTCACGTCCAACATCCTCGGCACATGTGTCTACTTCTCGTCGACAACGCCTTACTCCTACAGCATCCTTCTCCGCTCCACCACCACCCATTATCGAACCAGAACCACAACTGATCACAGATGGTGATCCAGACATCGTGCCACCACCTATGGCTAGCCCTGGTGGGCCTGGTCCGATAGAAGATACTGAGGCGTTAAGGGGCAACCCAGGCAAGGGTAAACCCCGAGCAAAAAAGGCCACCAAGAGGCAGCATTCAGCGCCATCAGGCTCAGATGCCACTCGACGATCAACTCGGAATGCGGGCCAGAAAGTCTAGTTCATTGATGTACTGTACAGCTATGACGCAGTATAAGGTTACGGTTACAGTAATCACAGCTCTAAACGGAGCCCCAAATCCGAAGTCATATAAGTACTAAATTTGATACGTGTCAATATCAACTTTTTTTCTCCCCCCACACGCTATGAACCCCCCGCACGTTATGAACCCCCTGCATGTTATGAACCAGTAAGTCACTCCACACCCGTGACATCCCTCAACATGCTCAAGTGCGTACTGTTATAACCCCCACCAGCACACGACCCTGTCATGTCACCCCAGCCGTCGGTCCACTGCAGCCCTGAGCCCTAGCAGTAAGCACTAAACATACTCATGTGCGCAGCGTTGCCACCCGTACAGCCACATGGCTCCATTGTCCCATCTGTAGGTCTAGCTGTATGTAGCACGGTAAGCACTCATCCCACTCCAACATCTTGACATGCTCATGTGCGTACCGTTTCCACCCCCATCACCACACAACCCTGTCGTCCCACCCATTGGTCCAGCCCTAGTGGTAAGCACTCACGCTCCTTGGACACCCAGCCCTCGACACATTCATGCACCCACTCCCAGCAGCCAGTCTAGCTGTAGCGGTAAGCACATCTCACTCCTTCGACATATCTACATGCTTATGCAGCCACTGTTATGACCCCCGCCACCACACAACCACTGTACCTCTCACCGCCTCCTTGTGCTTTATCAGCAATCACACATACACATGCGCAGAGTTTGTGCTGCTCCGCCACCCCTATGAGCAGAGACATCGACATGCCATAAGCCCACAACGCAACCGCCCACTCTCGCCTCCTGCCTGGCAAGTGGCTCTCGTTGTCACATGACTCAGATTGTTGTCATACAACTCACATCATTGTTGCACAACTCGCATCACTGTCGCACAACTCGCATCACTGTCACACAACTCGCATCACTGTCGCACAACTCGCATTGCTGTCACACAACTTCACGACTCACATTGCACGACACCATGACTCGCGACTCGCACTCCATGACTTGCACTGCACGACTGCACAACTTGCACTTCTGTTGCATGGCTCGCATCGTTGTTGCTGTGTTGTGGTGGATCCAGACTTGGAATTGTCAGGCTACAGGACTGACGGGGCAGGAGTAGAGGGGATGGCATTAGAAGATTTGGAACAGAATAGATGGAACGATAACTGCTGGAGCGGAATGGTAAGCGCTGGAATGGAATTGTAAGCGGTGGAATGGTATGGTAAGCGCTGGAACGGAATAGTAAGCGCTGGAATGGAACGGTAATCATCTTTTACTCAAAGCACGTGATAGCAGTATCGTTGCAAGCTACGTTGCAAGCTAACACTGCTGGTTACGGCCATGGTTATATTTTGATTGTAATCATGATCATAATCTCGATTATGATTGTGGTAACCATGGTTCTGATCTGGCGTATAATGATTATTATCACAGATCACAATCATGATTGCAATCATGAGGTAGTCCGGTTGTCATGAAGTAGTCTGATTGTCATTAGGTAATCTGGTTGTGAGCGTGGTTGTAGGCAGAAGTCGATGATTATTTATGATTATGATTTATCTTTTGATTAAGCGGATCATAACCGGTCATAACCGGTTATGAGTCATTCAGGAAATTTCCGACATCCAGCATCAGAGAAAAGCACTCCGGGTCCATTTTTCCAGCCTTGCGGTAGGTCTCATCCAACACATCCTCCTGATTCAAGCCAAAAGTAGCCGGTTCACAGGCTTGGGTGAGTTTTTCTAATTCGTCAGAAGTAGCATTGCCAAGGTCGATGTGTCTGTGACAAGAATGTCAGCAAAGGCTCTGACTCTGAGAAGTCAGGGGTCCCTGAACCTGGCAGCATTACCGTCCTCGCCGGTTACCTTATAAAAAAGCGAAGAAGAAGATTTGGGAAGCCGAAGAACTCCACTTGTGTAGGGAGGCTTGTCAACAATTGACTCCCCCAGTGAGGTGAGTAGTCGTTGAATACGGAATTGAGTGGGGGTGTGGTCCTCCATAGAGTTGAAGAGTTCAGGGGCTACGGCAAGGCGACAGTTTTGTGCTCTGTCACGATTAATTGCGTCATAAGCCACACAAATCACAATCTCGTTCAGATCTCGATAACACACTGACTTCTTACAAATCTTGAAATCTACTCACGCACCGGAAGGGCTCAACCGTTCACGCCAGGGCAAGGGCGAGAGGTTCTTCCTCAACAGGTAAGCATATCGGGAATAAGGACGGAGCGGGAGTCGGGAGTAGTAGGGGCCACTGGTGCGTGCATCGGCGATAATCTTTCTATTCTTTCACCCCTATTATGTCCTTGATTATGTCGAGTTTACGTCTCACGTAATCAAGCTTTATCAAGAACTAATCGCTTCGGGCGGGGCCAAGGGCGGGGCTTAGCCCCATGATATCCCTCCGTTCACAGTAACAATATCACGCGTTGTAGTCATCGGTGCCACCTTAGACCTTCTCCAGAATTTCCTCTCGCCGTCTACCTCCGGGTGACCAGGTCATCCTGGATGTGACCCTGCAATTCGAATGCGACAGAAGGGCCGGGAAACGCTCCAAATAATCCGGTATGAAACCAAATCTTCATAAGTACGGTTAGACGTGGCTGTCGACAGTCCTGCAAATCTAGACGTCGGGCGCAGCAGCCATGATGAGGCTTACGCTCACGTGCAGTGCTTCAGAGAAGGTCGCGGTTATGCCAGCTTCACGGGGAGCAAGCGGAAATACAATCCGAATGACGGGCTTCGGGACCACATCATCAGGAAATAGGCCCAATTCTATTGGGCGTCAAACAACGTGTAGTCGACGTCGAGCTGTACTTTGAATTCTTCACTTAGACAAGAACGGGCGTAAGTTACGGTAAGTGTCACGGGAGAATTCCGTTGCGGATCACAAACGGGCCAGGCAATCATGGCAATGTCGATTCCCTCTCGGTAAAATGAACACAGGAGCATTGCCACACGCGTAATAAACTTCCAGAGGTTGTCGGCCGAGAACATGGTTGAACAAAATGCCGTAGCCTCAGAACGTCCAAGAGAACGTCTATACAGGAGTTCCCCTTCTCCACCACACCAAAAGATCCCATGAAAAATCCGTGCTTGGACGGCAGAAGTAGTCTCTTTATCAAGTTGTCAACGGACACCCATACGTTGCCTGATGACGCCACCCGTATGATAAGGATGAGCTCCCCACCTCGCCCACGATTGACGCAATTGATGTCCGAATGGTTTGCCATGCGATGGCACTTCTTGCCGGGGCCATTGCAAAAGGTGCAGGAATTTTGCGGGAGGAACGAGCAAGTGGTGTAGGAACCTCAACCTGTTACGTAATTGAATCATGCCATGATTGGCTCATGCGTGTATTACTCTCTCGTCTCCAAAGATCCATTTGCCACAAAGTCTGATTCGTACTTTCTGTCAAATTACCGACCTACGGTTTCAGATTGTCCGGGAATAAACCGATATAAAATCTCACAATAGAGACCAAAAATAGTTACATGAAAGAGGCTACACCCAGCCACGCTGTCACGAAGGACTAAAATCGAAGTACCAGTCAGACATCACATTTGAGACATAAAAGGATCTCCTCGAACCTTGCTCAGCATGCGCCGTGCTCCCGGAGCAAATCTGCAATCTCGCGATGTCCGTGTGTCAGCGATGCTTGGTATGGTGTTTCACCATAGCCATTCGGTGCATCTACGTCCGCGCCACGTTCAAGTAACAGCTTCACAATCCCGAGGTGTCCAAATTCAGCTGACATGTGTATCGGAGTGTAGTGATCTCGTTGCCTTGCGTTCACGTTTGCCCCGTGATCAACGAGCACCCGCGAGACTTCGAGGTGTCCGGAATGTGATGCATAGTGCAGCGGTGTCCACCCCCTGATACCACGTAAATCCACCTCCGCGCCCCGCTCGATGAGCAAACGCACGACATCGACATTCCCCTTGTTGGCAGCTATGTCTAATGGTGTTTGGTCGATCGAATTGCGGCCGTTGATATCCATCCCTGTTCGAGCAACAACTTCGTCATGTTAACGTTCCCTTCTTCCGCGGCAGCGTGCAAAGAAGCTTTTGCCGCACTATTCCCATCTTCATCGGCGCCGTACTCAGCAGTAGTCGACCGTATCTCGTTTCGAATATTCGCATCTGCTTTGTACTCGGCAATCAACTTTGCAACCTCGGCTTGGCCATTCTCCGATGCCAATTCGGCTGCGGTTTTGTTGGCCTTGTTGCGCAAGTCGATGTCGGCACCCAGCAGAAGCAACAGCTTTACAGCTCCAAGGTGACCATATTGCGATGCGGTATGCAGCATAGTCCGGCCATTGTTGTCCGCACTGTGTAGATTCGCTCCGTGGTCGATCAGGAAACGCGCGATCGCAAATTTCCCAGTCTTTACGGCCTGAAAAAGTGGTGTTTCTTGCCCCTTGACGAAAACGTTGACACTTGCGCCATGCTGGACCAGCAGCTCGACAATCTTGAGGTGGCCATAGGCCGACGCCAGATGTAACGGGCTCGGGAGGCCACCGCGCTGGATATTTGCATCAGCACCATGGACCAGTAACAGCTGTGCCATGTCAAGGTGTCCATTTATCGACACAAAGTGTAATGGTGCCAAGCCTTGGTGGTCCGCGCATTAATGCTGGCCCCTTGCTCGATTAGGAAGCGACCGACTTCCACTTTCCCTTCCATTGACGCTAAGGTCAACGGGGTCTTTTGATTTCCGCCCCGAATATCGACGGCAATGCCAGTGTCGATTAACATTCGCACGACGTCGAGGTGCCCGTGCTGTGATGCGATGTGCAATGAATTCCAACCCTTGCTGTCCTTAGCGTGGATATCTGCACCATGCTCGATCAGGAAACGTGCGACGTCGAGTTTGCCGTTGCTGGATGCCAGAAACAACGCCGTCTGTTTGCTTTTGCTCCAAATGCCGACATCGATGCCACACTCTAGCAAAAACTTCGTGACGTGGAGATGCCCAGAATACGATGATTTGTGGAACGGAGTCCAGTCACTGCTATCCCGGGAAGTTAGGGCCGCGCCGCTCTCGATCAGGAATCGCGCGGTGTCGAGATGCCCAAAGGCCGACGCGAGATGCAACGGTGTACAGCGATCTTCCTGGTGTACGTCCACATCAGCGCCACGGTCTATCAGTAACCGCGCAACGTCAAGCTGGCCAGATTGTGACGCATTGTGTAGAGGAGTCCGCGAATATACGTCGCATACGTTCACATCAGAGCCACAGTCTAGCAGTAGCCGTGCGATGTCAATGTGTCCATATTTTGACGCAAAGTGTAATGGTACGACGCCATACTGGTTCCGGGAATTTATGTCCATGCCTTGATCTATAAGGAGGCGGGAAACATCAAGCTTCCCACTTTCACAGGACACGTGAAGTAGAGGGTTTTTGCTCCTATTCCGAATATCGAGGCTTGTGCCAGATTCGAGTAATAGTTCCACGATCTCACGATATCCACTTTTTGTTGCCGCGTGGATCGGGCTCCAGTCGCTATCGTCGGTGACATTCACGTTTGCGCCAGAATTCACCAGAAGCCGCGCAATCTCGAGTGAGGACTGCGACATGATGAGCTGTCCGCCCTCTGATACCCGATGGAGGGGACCCTGCCACGATCGTCACGAGAGTTTGGATCTGCACCATGTTTGAGGAGAAGCGATGCGACGTCCAAATGTCCCTTGACTGCCGCGGCATGCAAGGCAGTCGTGTGATAACCCCCCTGCTATTGACGTCCCGAGAATGGGAAGCAATCAAAATCTCCACGAGACCACGGAAACCACAGAGAGAGGCATAATAAAGTGGCACAGCCTCAGGTCGCGTCGGGTGAATCTCGGACATGGGCTTTATCCAATCACGGTCGATGTCGTGTAGCCAGACCCATGCAGCAAAATGTGGCCTCGCAGGATCGAATAGACGCTCCATGACCTCCTCAATGTGCGAGGACACATCCCTAAACCGGGCATGTTCGACCCAGTGTCGGGCGGCATATGGCGCGAGGGGAAAGTGACCTATCGTATCTCTGTTGATCTTGTCATCGAGTTGGAGGAGGACACTCAGGCCGGCGTGTGCAAGGATGGTATGGGCTGGTTCGGGAAGAATGTGATAGCATGAAAGGCCTTCTTCGGCTGTTGCGAGTCGCTCCGATGTCAAGAATTCTTTGACGGAAAAATGCGAGAATTGTACCACTTGGCTGCCTTCCCTATTGACAACGGAGATGAGACTGGAGCATGCAGACAACACCGCTTCTTCCGCATCCGGCGGCCGCAAGTCTTTGTTAAACGAAGGGGGCGCTGCCGCCTCGAAACGGACCGCGAAAATCTCCGCAAGCTCCTCAACGCGAAGTGGGCGAACAGACACCGAGAGGCAGTTGAACAAACGTTGGGCGTATTCTCGTTTCTCCTTATCGATGCCCAGCAATGTTTGCTCGTACGTTTTATCCAAACTCTCTGGTAGGTCGGCCAGTGCGCTCCGAATACTCGCAGGAAAGCTGCGACGCAGCCTGTCAACCTGGCAGACCACCCACCGGAACCTATGTTATGATGTAAGCATCAAACTCAAGGTACCATGAGCATGATCTCAGCTTACATGCCATCTACATTTTTGGAGAGCGTATCAATAACCAGAGTCTGGTCCTCCTCTCTCCATCTCCGCATCGTCCGATCTGAACGGACAACAAACTTGATGTATTTGATTATGTCCTCTTTTTGTCCGCTCTCGTCATGGAGAGAAATCTTGAGAGGCGTCAACGGGTCGAACACAACTCGGATATCTATCTCCGGCCGGCTGGCCACGCATAGATGTAAATTCTGAAGTTTCAAATCGACAATTTCTTCGATTAGTCCCAGAACCTCCTCGCGGGCGGACGGCGTCCCAGACAAGTTCGGGCATTCATCGACAGCATCGACAATGATATAAATTGGGGCCTGTCCTGGAAGACTCAGCATGTCCGTCATACATTTCTTGAGGGCATCGATATCGGGCTTTCGTAAGCCGCGACCATGGTCTGAATATAACTGGGAGACGATGCTGAAAGAAGAATCCGATTCGGCAGAAAGCTGCGAAATGAGAGAGGAGAGGAGCCCATAGCAGTCTTGCTTCTTGACATCCCGAAAATCGAAATAGTAGTAGGCCATCGTGGCCAATCCAGCTGCATGCATTCCCTCGACGTCCTGAATGACTGCGGATCTAATAGGCACCATGAATAACCTCAATCATACGATAAAGCGATGGCTTACAAAAGTGTGCTTTTCCCCGCCCCCGCTTACAAATCAACAAGTTATTAAAGAAAAACACTTGTTGGGGATTTAAAAACATACGTTTACCATGAATCCACAAGAGCGACCCTCTCGCTTTCCATTCCGTTAATGCATTGCAGTCGAAGAACCATGATGCAGTTTCACTGTGTCGTGCTTTCCGAACAAAGTTGTGATTCGTCGACGGGTCAGGGGGAGAGAGCCAGTGTTCAATTTCCCAGCGAAACTGGTCACCTACAAGATACTGTCGGTACCAGCAACGGGACATAAGAAGATGACGAACGTTTCACTTGATCTACATCATTGGCAGTTTGTTTGATGACTTGATTCGCATCTTTGATGACTTGCTTCACTTCCTTTCCATCTGAGGGGAGCGAATTAGAAGGTATCTGAAGTTTGACCGAAAATGAATTGCGCACCGTGAATGACCTCGGCAATCTTGTCATCGACCACCTTCACACTGTCATCAACAATGGCCACCTTAGCGTCGACACCCTTCACACCGTCGTCGACCCTAGCCATTCGATCATCGACGCAGGCGAGTCGATCATCTACACCGGCCACCCTATTGTCGATGGCCACCACCGTATTCGCGACTCCCCTCACTCTCTCATCAACGGTATGAGTCGCCTTCAGGTTTTGTGCAACAGCCATTCGCGCCTCTTCTTGTGTCAGCTTGTCTAACCTCTTCAGCGCATCTTCCATATCGGTCCTTCCGATCAGCTTCTTCCCAAATTTTTCTGAACATCGTTCGGTCAACGGTGCCCGGCTCGCAATAAGAAACACTCAGTGATCACTCACTCATTCGGCCTTGTCTAATCTCCTTTGTTGCGACCCCAAGAATAGATAGAACCTCGACCATTATTAGAACGATCGTATCCATCATTTCCGTGGTCGGTGGTATTTCTGCGTACATCTCGAGACGACGGAAAAAACTCTCGATGCGCTCGAAGATGTCCATAAGAGTAGCTTGGCTTCCCAGAACATCCTTAGCTGCCTGAGAAATGTAGTGTTAGGGTATCCCACGTCAAGTTGTTGAAGAAACACACCGAAAGTAGAACGCCGATGCCCGCAAAAACCACACTCGCGGGTGAAAACACCTACCAAATAAATATAAGAGCGCATATCTCAAAAAAGTGGATGTCCTTGAGCATACCAGGCCAACACCCGCTCCAAGCGTTACAGAAAAAGCAAACAAGACGTTCACGGTGGGTTCAAGCCACTTGGTCCATCGGTCATCTCTACTCCGGGAATGATCTAGCCCCTGGATTTGTTGCTGAAGAATGGCGAGAACGGCGCCTGGTGAGTCGCAAGCCTTGAGTTGGGGGGCGAGTGGATGGGCAAGTAAATCGTGTTTAGTGCGTTTCTTGTACGCTTCTAGCGCATTATTGACCATTAGTTGGAGATTGGATGACGAGGCGGCGGTAAGTTGAGAATGAGACATGCTGGCGATGCGGGGGTGTTGGTTTGTGGTGAGAGAACGATGTGCGATGGCTGAGCAGATGGGAACAGTTGCGCGTGCCTTGTGATCCGGGACTCCGCGGTTGCCCAGGTGACTGTCGGTCCTGGCCGGGTGCTCATGGAAACCCTCGATACAGTGATACTACTGTGATAATTGATCGTGACGGACATAAAGAGACAGGCGTAATCAATATTTGAGTACAGTAAATGGAGTGTTTTTCAGTTTTGATGTAGGGCAGTTGTAGGGCCGGGCGGAGGCAGCTGAGAATTGTACGTCCGATATTTATGTTTGATAAGGGTTTTTAACTCTCATCGAACGGCAAACTCCTCTTTCCGATCACGCGGCGTACATCCAAGCCTGAGGCGACTAGCGCCATGTTTTCCTTCCAACATCTCTGCCAGGGTGCCACCGCCTTCCTTTTCTCATTCATCACTTACAGACACAGACTAGACCCAGTCAGTACGACGCAGTATATACAAACCCACCCTCCAGCTCGTTGTGGAGGATGTCGGTTCCTAAAATCTCAGTTTCTCTTTTGGTTTCTGCTTTGTTCTTTCGCGATCTGCCTGCGTGCTCTTTTCTCAGTCCTTACCTTCATCCTCTTCGCCTTCAACTTTGAATCTGACACCATGAAACCGCTGCTCACGACTCACGTGTCAATCACGACGCCCTCGTCCACTTTCCTCTTCTTCGTCCCAGGTCCGACTTGGGTCGAGTGAAACCGTCGTCCACTTGCCCGCGTTGACTCTGTCTTCTTTTATAGACTGCCTCTTCTCAAGGCGACTGTCTGATCCTTGCAGCTTACAAACATACAAGTAGCACACCACATGGATGCATCGTGTATGTACAGGAATCCCCCGGAAACTACCTCGGACTCTTAAAGATTTGGGGAGTCTGTTCAGACGATGTGGGCCTTTGAGCATTGGCGGCCGCTTGCGCGACTGCGGAGGACTGCCAAGAAGATGGCGACGTTCTGGACGAAGATCATCGGCGTCAATGCGTTGCGCACATCCGATAGCACATCGTTTTTTTCTTCCTTCGGTTCATGCGTTGGTAAAAGCGCGTGTGCAATTATTCAGTATGTAAAAAGGTAAAGGAATTTAAATCTCTTCCGGCTCGACATAGGCACGTGAAAGAGACAGTTTGAGCTGACGATGGTATTTGAATTCTCATTCCCGTCTGCATACAAGCAACTAATTTGGCCTGTTTTTCGCTCGATCCGAGATTAGGTACGCGATGAGATGATTTCTCTCATCCCCTTGAGCGGCCGATCAAGGAGTGGTGCCATAGATCAAGGGAAGTCGAGGGGCTTGCTTGGCCTGGGGACCCCCCTTCCTACTTTATTCCTCGTGAAAAGGAACGGAATTACCAGGGACTTCCTACGATAAATTATCCAACATTGGCGAGTAATCTACCTCTGACCGTGCACGGCTACGTATCCTCCTACTCATGTTCCCATCCATCCTTGGTCATGTTCCCGCCAGTGGTCGCCTGACTCGCACCTCTTGGCTTACTGGGCATGGGCCGCCCTGATGGGCGTTGTCGCGAGTTGGCGATACTCCTGTTACGTCGCCTTGTGCCAAGCCTTGTTCGTTGTTCCCGGAGTATTAACCTCACTGGTACTCGACCTCGTCAGAAGCGACCAGGCACACGCGATAAATTTACTAAGAGCGGCACATTGACCTCAGAGATCTCTGACGTCGATGTGACCAACTCTGAAGGTGACTATTGTACTGTACGTGGCGAGGGTGGGCGTCGGTCGCCCCGCGACTTATTTTAGGTCTTGTTAATTCAAACCTAGCTCTCCCACACGCACTTTTTAGACAATCCCATCATTGACACGGGAAGTTCTAACACCTGGTTGGGAGCCAAAAAGTCGTGCGTGAAGACTTAAACCAATGTGAAGACATCCAGTTCAGCCCGGCCATCGATTAATTTACACATCATTTCCCTAATATGTCGGGAGTATTCTTGTGTGTAGCACCAGATCCGGATACTGGTCGGTCTATGATTCACACCGCGCGAAGCGCACAGATTTCGGATTACTAGTAGTATGCCTGCGTGCGTTGACGAAGACAACGGCGAGGGTTGTGAGGCCACCCCGGATCGAGAAGGAATGTGACCGGAAGTCCATTTCCTCGTAGTTCATTGGCCCTGGCTGGGAAGACGAGTCATGCGTAGGATTGGAGAGCAGTACGAAGGTCAGGGCGAACTGCCCTCAACAACGACGTGATACTTATCTTTACGGGTCACGTGTTTCCTCCATGCTTCTCTTCTTGCCGCCTTGAAGCACGCTGCTTCTGTCACCGATATTTGCTCTTACTGTAAGTACACAACTTCTCTCGCGCGTCTTTTTTTCGCGTACAACGACCTGAGCGCGCTGCGCTTCTCTTAGAGCTCTTTGGGCCGAGTATCCTGTCCATAAGGGCAGCTGGAAGCGCAGTGCGTCGAGAGTGTGTACAATGGATAGCACTGCTGCGCCGTTCTATATCACAGTACGCACTTATTTTGTTGATTTTCCCTCTGCCTAACCAAGCACGCCTATTGTTCCTGCTGCGCGGCTTGCAAAGCAAGTTCTTTACCACCTGATATACTACGTTTAGGACCACCTTCGCATCATATCCCTGACTCGGACTCGCCGCAACCTCGGTCCTGCCGCAAATGATCTATCTCCAGTGCACCTCTATTAGCTATCCTCGACGTTGCGCTGCCGAAGCCGATCATGCCTCCTCTGGTGCCGCTCACCCGCGTTCTGTCTTCTCATCCCGTTCACGCACTTACGCGGGCAATTGGTACCAACAGAGTCCGCATATTTGTGCAGGTTTGAAGAAGGGGGATGCGCGTGGGGTCTATTGCAATGGGTGCATGAATCTTACGGGAGGAACAAACAGGGTGGCAAATTTCTGAGATAAGATCTGTGGCGGTATGCGTGGCATTCGATCATGGGGACTTTGGATCCAATCCCAGCCCGTTGACTACTTAAATCAGCAGTGGTATATTAATGTTAATGGTAGTAAGCGTGTATTAATGTGCCTCTTTCGCGTTCCCTGTTTGAACTAAGGACTCTACATACACCTGGAAAGACCCATTTGCTGCAACGCCTGATTTCATACTTTTCTGTCGAATCATCGACGCACGGTTTCAGATTGTCCCAGAATAAACCAATATAATATCTCACAATATAGACCAAAACCAGTTACATGCGCTTTGCTCTAATCTGTGCTGTCACTAGGGATTAGAATAGAAGTGCCAGTCAGACATCGCGTTTCCATAAAAGGATCTCATCAAACCTTGCTCTGCCGAGTCTTCTCCCGGAGCAAATCTGCAACCTCTCGATATCCGCATGTCAGCAATGTTTGGTATGGTGTTTGGCCATCGCTATTCAGTGCATGTATGTCCGCGCCACGTTCAAGTAACAGCTTCACAATCCCGAGGTGTCCCTCTTCGGCTGACAAGTGTATCGGAGTGTAATGATCCCGCTCCCTTGCGTTCACGTTTGCCCCGTGATCGATAAGCAGCCGAGAGACTTCGAGGTGTCCGCGATATGATGCCTTGTGCAGCGGTGTCCACCCCAAGTCATCACGTGAATCTACCTCCACACCCCGGTTGATGAGGAAGCGCACGACATCAATATTCCCCCTGTGCGCTGCTCTGTCTAATGGCGTCTGGTTAACTGCATTGCGGCCATTGATATCCATTCCCCGCTCGAGCAGCGATTTCATGATGCCAATGTTCCCCTCTTCCGCGGCGGCATGCAGTGAAGCCTTTCGCTCGTCCTCCCCATCTTCATCGGCGCCGTATTCAGCCGCGTCCAATGTAGTCGACAGTGTCTTGTTTCGGATATTTGTACCTGATTTGTACTCGGCAATCAACCTCGAAACCTCGGCTTTGTCTTTCTCTGACGCCATTTCAGCTGCGGTTTTATTGGCCTTGTTGACAACCTCCACATTGGCACCCCGCCGAAGCAACAGCCTTAAAACTTCGAGGTTCCCACCTTGGGATGCTGCATGCAACAGAGTGCAGCCATTGGAGTCCACACTATCCAGATCCGCTCCGTGGTCGATAAGGAAACGCACGATCGGAACTTTCCCATTCTTTGCTGCTTGATAAAGCGGTGTTTCTTGTTTATCGGTAAAAGCATCGACACTTGCGCCACGCTGCACCAGGAATTTGGCGACCTTGAAATGGCCGTTGGCTGACGCCAGATGTAACGGGCTCCAGAGGTCATAGCGCTGGATGTTCGCATCAACGCCATGGTCAAGTAATAGCCGTGCCAGGTTAAGATGTCCATGTCGCGAGGAAAAGTGTATTGGTGCCCAGCCTTCGTTATCCCGCATATTAATGTCGGCTCCTTGCTCGATGAGGAAGCGACCGACTTCAATTTTGCCCTCGCTCGACGCCAAGGCCAACGGGGTCTTTTGATCTTTGCCCCGAATATCGACGGCAATGCCAATGTTGATTAACATTCGCACGACGTCGAGGTGCCCGTTTTGCGATGCGATGTGCAGTGAATTCCAACCATTGTTGTCCTTAGCGTGGATGTCAGCGCCATGTTCGATTAGGAAACATGCGACGTCGAGTTTGCCGCTACTAGATGCCAGGTACAATGACGTCTCTCCGCTTCCGTTCCGTATGTCGACATCGATGCTACGCTCTAGCAAGAAATTCGTAACGCGAAGGTGCCCCAAATACGATGCTGTGTGGAATGGAGTCCAGCCTTTGGTATCCCGGGCCGATACAGCCGCCCCACTCTCGATTAAGAAGCGCACGATGTCGAGGTATCCATTGCATGCAGCGCGGTCCAAGGGTGTCTCCTCCTTATCGGTCCTGCTGTCAACACTTGCGCCTCGCTTGACAAGTAACTCTGCGATGTCGAGGTGCCCAAAGGCTGAGGCGAGATGCAAGGGTGTCCAGCAATTCTCTTGGGGTGCGTTGACATCAGCGCCACGGTCTATCAATAACTGCGCAGGGTCTAGATTCCCATATTGTGACGCAAAATGCAAGGGAGTTTTAAGCTCTGTGTCGCGTACGTTTGCATCAGAGCCGCAGTCCAACAATAGCCTTGTGTTGTCGATGTGTCTATATCTTGATGCAAAGTGCAAAGGAACGGTGCCATACTTGTTCCGGGAATTGATGTCCGAACCTCTATTTATAAGGAAGCGCGAAATGTCAAGCTTCCCACTATAAGAGGCCACGTGCAACGGTGTGTTTTCATTCATATCCCGAATATCGAGACTTCTGCCAGATTCAAGTAACGCTTCCGCAATCTCACGATACCCAGATTGCACCGCCGCGTGTATCGGAGTCCAGCCGTCATCGTCGGAAACATTCGCGTTTGCGCCAGAATTCACCAGGAGCCGCGCAATCTCGAGTGACGACTGCGCCATGACGAGCTGTCCGCCTTGTGATACCCTGTGGAGGGGAGTCCTGCCACGATCGTCACGAGAGTTACAATCTGCACCATGTTCGAGGAGCAGCGATGCGACGTCCAAATGTCCCTTGACTGACGCGGCATGTAAGGGTGTCGTGTGAGAACCGCCTCTGCTATTGACGTCCTGAGGGTGAGAAACGATCAAGTGCTCCACGAGACCACGAAAACCACAGAGAGAGGCGTAATAAAGTGGCGCAGCCTCAGGTCGCGTCGGGTGTATCGCTACCATGGGGTCTAACCAATGATGGTCGATGTCGTGTAGCCAGACCCATGCAGCAAAATGTGGCTTTGCGGGATCAAATAGACGCTTCATGACATCTTCAATGTGCGAGGATACGTCCCTAAACTGGGCATGGTCGACCCAGTGCCGCGCGGCATACGGAGCGAGGGAAAGTGATCAATGGTATTTCTGTTAATCTTGTCATCGAGTTGGAGGAGGACACTGAGGCTGGCGTGAGCCAGGGTGGTATGGGCAGGTTCGGGGAGAATGTGATAGTATGAAAGACGTTCTTCAGCCGTTGCGAGTCGCTCCGATGTCAAGAATTCCTTGACGGAGAAATGCGAGAATTGTACCACCTGGCTGCCTTCCCTATTGACAACGGCGATGAGACTGGAGCATGCCGACAACACCGCCTCTTCCGCATCCAGTGGCCGCAAATCTTTGCTAAATGAAGGGGACGCTGTCGTGTCGAACTGGATCGCAAAAATCTCTGCAAGCTCCTCGATGCGAAGTGGGCGAATGGACACCGAGAGACACTTGAACAAACGTCGCGCGTATTCTCGTTTCTCCTTATCGATTCCCAACAATGTTTGCTCGTACGTTTTATCCAAACTCTCTGGTAGGTCGGCTAGGGCACTCCGAATACTCGCTGGAAAACTGCGACGCAGCCTGTCAACCTGGCAGACGACCCATCGGAACCTACGTTGTGATGTGAGTATATAGTGAGGCGCTATAAGCATGATCTCAGCTTACATGCCATCCGCATTTTGCGAGAGGGTATCAATAACCAAAGTCTGGTCCTCCTCTCTCCATCTCCGCATCGTCCGATCTGAACGGACAACAAACTTGATGTATTTGATAATGTCTTCCTTTTGCCCGCTCTCGTCGTGAAGGGAAATCTTGAGAGACGTCAACGGGTCGAGCACAACTCGGATATCTATCTCCGGCCGGCTAGCCACGCATAGATGTACATTCTGAAGTTTCAAATCGACGAGTTCTTCAACCAGTCCCAGGACCTCCTCGCGGGCGGACGGCGTCCCCGATAAATTCGGGCATTCGTCGACAGCATCGACAATGATATATATTGGAGCTTGCCCTGGCAGACTCAGCATGTCCGTCAAACATTTCTTGAGGGCATCGATATCGGGCTTTCGAATGCCGCGACCATGGTTTGAATATAACTGGGAGAGGAAACTGAAACAAGAATCTGATTCGACAGAAAGCTGGGAAATGAGGGAGGCGAGCAGGCCATAGCAGTCTTGCTTCTTGGCATCCCGAAAATCGAAATAATAATAGGCCATCGTGGCCAATCCGGCTGCGTGCATTTCGTCGACGTTTTGAATGATAGCGGATCTAGTATGCACCATGAATAACCTCGAACATACCCATAAAGTGACGACTTACAAAAGTGTGCTTTTCCCCGCCCCCGCTTACAGATCAACAAGTTATTACAGCAAAACACTCGTTGAGGATTCGAAAACATACGTTTACCATGGATCCACAAGAGCGACCCCGTCGCTTTCCATTCTGTCAATGCATTACACTCAAAGAACCACGCTGCGGTTTCACTGTGTCGCGCTTTCCGAACGAAGTTGTGATTCGTCGACGGGTCAGGGGGAGAGAGCCAGTGTTGAACTTCCCAGCGAAACTGGTCACCTACAAGATACTGTCGGTACCAGCAACGGGACATAAGAAGATGACGAACGTTTCACTTGATCTACATCATTGGCAGTTTGTTTGATGACTTGATTCGCATCTTTGATGACTTGCTTTACTTCCTTTCCGTCTGAGAGGAGCGAATTAAAAGGTTTCTGTAGTTTGACTGAAAATGAATTGCGCACCGTGAATGACCTCGGCAATCTTGTCATCGACCACCTTCACACTGTCATCAACAATGGTCACCTTAGCGTCGACACTCTTCACACCGTCGTCGACCCTAGCCATTCGATCATCGACGCAGGCGAGTCGATCATCTACACCGGCCACCCTATTGTCGATGGCCACCACCGTATTCGCGACTCCCCTCACTCTCTCATCAACGGTATGAGTCGCCTTCAGGTTTTGTGCAACAGCCATTCGCGCCTCTTCTTGTGTCAGCTTGTCTGACCTCTTCAGCGCATCTTCCATATCGGTTCTTCCTATCAGCTTCTTCCCAAATTTTTCTGAACATCGTTCAGTTAACGGCGCCGGGATCGCAATAGAAAACTCACTCATTCGGCCTTGTCTAATCTCCTTTGTTGCGACCCCAAGAATAGATAGAACCTCGACCATTATTAGAACAATCGTATCCATCATTTCCGTGGTCGGTGGTACTTTTGCGTACATCTCGAGACGACGGAAAAAACTCTCGATGCGTTCGAAGATGTCCATAAGAGTGGATTGGCTTTCCCTAACATCCTTAACCACCTGAGAAACGTATGTGTCACGATGTCCCATGCCATGTCATTGGGGATACATACTGAGAGGAGAACGCCGATGCCAGCAAAGACCACACTCGCAGGTGAGAATACCTGTTAAATAAATATAAGGGCGCATATCTCTGATAAGCGGATGTCCTTGAGCATACCAAGCCAGCACCCGCCCCAAGCGTCGCAGAAAAGGCAAACAAGACGTTCACAGTGGGACCAAGCCACTTGGTCCATCGATCATCGCTACTGGACTGATATAGCTGTACTTGTTGCTGAAGGATGGCGAGAATGGCGCCTGGAGAGTCGCAGGCCTGGAGTTGGGGGGCTAGTGGGTGGGCAAGTAGGTCGTTCTTGGTGCGTTTTTTGTACGCTTCCAGGGCATTATTGATGATTAGTTGGAAATTGAATGACGAGGTGGGGATGGGTTGAGAATGAGACATGAAGGAAAAACGAGGAGTTTGTTCGTGGTGAGAGGGTGCGATGGCTGGGCAGAGGGGAACAGGCAGAGGAACAGCAGTTTTTGCGCGTAGCCCTGCCACGTGGTCCACGCGCGGCACGTGTACAGGAATGTCGCCAAGCCCGGCGCTCATAGAAACGCTTGATAGTACTTGATAGTGACGGACATGGAGGCCATAGGGACAAGCGTAATTAAGATGGAATGGTAGCGGTGTTTTTTCCGTTGGATGTAGGGCGCGTCCGCAGAGCCAAATTCACCGAATAATTTTACGTCAGATATTTATGTTTGATAACCTTGTTGATAACGGTTTTTGCAAACGCGGCGACTTCGATTCCCGTACAATCTGGTACAAGGTTACTACCGCCATATTTCCCTTCCAACTTCCCTGCCAGGGTTACACCGCCTCCCTTTCTCTACTCATTAATTATAAGCACAAACTAGTCCCACTGCAGTAAGCACGATGCAGTGTATACAAACCCACCCTCCAGCGTTGCGGAGGGCGTCGGTTCCTAAAAATCTTAGTTTCTCCTCTCTTCTTTTGATTTGCATGTGCGCTCTTTCAAATTTCTTAGTCCTTGCCTTCATTCTCCTCGCCTTCAAGTTTGAATCCGGCACCACGAAACCGCTGTTCACAACGCCCTCGTCCATATTCCTCTTCTTTGTCTCAAGCCCGACTTGGGTCAAGTGGAACCGCCGTCTACCTCAGGCTCGCCCGCGTCAACTCTTTCTTCTTTTCTAAACTGCTTCATCTCATGGTGGCTGTCTAGTCCTTACCGCACACAAATAAATACAATACTTGCATGCGTCGTGTGTGTACAGGAATCCTCCGGAAACTACTTTTGACTCTTCAAGTTCCGCGGAGTCCACTCGGATGATGTGGGTCTTAGGGTTCTGGCGGTCTGTTGCACCACTGCGGAGGATGGCGCGACGTTCTGGACAAAGGTCGTCGTAGTCGATGCCATGCAAAGTATCCGATAGCATGTTGTTTCGCGTGTTGTAGTGGCAAGGGATGGAAATCGAGTGAGTCGTGTCAGCACCACTACTTGCAGTATCACCAGGCATGATATGAAAGGCAATAGGATATGATCTAGGAGGTTCGCGTTCCATCGTCGATGCATACGACGACCAATTGCATGACAGGAGAAATCGAAAGAAGCCGTGTTGTATCGGGATTAGAGCCGCACAGGCATCCTTTAACACACCAAAGCGATCTATCCCGCCAATCCTCTAACGCACGACAGTCATGAGCGGGTCACGTTCATGACTTCTTCGACGAGCTCCTCCAGATCAGCTATACCGAGGTTGAGCAGTATGGATCCGGCGCGACCTCGACTCTATCGTACGTTCTTTCTACGGCTCTTCCAGCCTAGGTTCTAGGCCTCTCTGTCGCCCAAATATATTTAGACTCGCTTCCCGTTGATAATTATTTCTGTAGTTTCGTTGTTGTCTCGGTATGGTCATCAAACTTGTCAATACTAGTAACAAATTTTTGGTGTCGAGTTTGGCAAGCCTCAACAGCCCAGCCACATTTTGTTAGAGCACCGCCCTCTGGAAATTTCTGGATCTGCGGGCACCACCTATTTCGAACCCGCGATCTCTATACCACGGAAGACCCCATGAAGGCAGAGACGGATCAAGTATTTAAGGTTCTCAAAGCTCGTAACGAAAACGAGGTGCGGAATCCGAATACTGCTGCCACGCGGAAAATAGCCAACCACGCTTCTAGATTGGCTTTGACAGCCAAGCTCGCAACGCGACATGGACTAGGGTCACGTTTGGCTTGTATATTTATTTCGATTGTTCCAACGTGCACCGTAATATGGGCGTGCATACCTCGTTTGTTCGGTACGTCTACTGCGCTTCCTGAAAGTGCGTCCCGCGGCATCTGAAGCTCTGTTTACAAACTCGACGAACCTCGACAACCGGCAACTTACACAACTGCGCCCCATGAAAGTTGGTAGTAATGGTTCCGCTGTCGAATTTTGCTCAACACGGCTGCGCATCGTTACTAAGCGACTCTGATACAAAAAAGAAATACATGAGCTGTTCAAAGAAGTGTTCTCCTGCCGCGTAGAAGATGTAGCCCAGTTGCGCCTCGTCACGCCTCTACCTAGTACTCATACTCGTCGTACCCCAAACCGGAACCACACCCGACGAGAAACAATTTTTTTCCGTCTTGGGACAAACCCACCTTGCCAGAGTCCCAGGATTCCTCCCCGCAACCAGCGGGACCACCACCAACCGGGCGTCCCACTTTACTCCTGCTCTGGGAGACCCTTTTCTCCTCCCGGTGGGGCGGCAACATGCACAGCCACATCCTCCTCTCTGCGTGCAAAGTCTGCCTCGGCAGCCAGCGGAACAACCACGCTCACTTCGAGAAGTACATCATCCGGCAGCATAGGCGCAGGCGCTGCGAAGAACGGCATTCATCAACTGGGATATCACCGACAACATTGACCGTGTTCGCGAGAGGGCTGAAGCGCCGGCTGCCTAGCTCTCAATTCGAAGAATAAGGGTATCATCGTGAGTAAAAGCCGTGTTCATCCAATTTCTGCGGATGTCAGCTCCAACAACGTATTGTCGGGAATTGCCGGCGCTGATTGCCGACGGCGACTTACAATCCCATGGAGAATGACCAGCGACCGCTCTATTTGTGACTCATGCTTGCGATGGAGAGCAGCATAATTGGGGCGAAAAAAGCTCAAAGTGGACCTGCTCTAAACGTGGTAGCTCATCTAAAGCCTTAGATCGACCATCATACACCCCAGTTCTTCGAATTCACCCTTTCTGCGTTGTGAATCTGCAATGCGATATAACCCCGTGTCTGCTAGTTTCTTTCTTGCACAGAAGCTGCCCACGCATTCTTTTGTGCTGCCGCCGGGAAGCACGCTACCTATGTCCCAGATATTTACTCAGTGCATGATTGTCAGCGTCCACCTGCGTCATTTCTCTGCGAACAGCGACCCGCCGAGCGCGCTGCGCGCTCTTCTCGGGGTTCTCTAGACCTCGTATCCAGTCCGCATGGAGAGCAAGAGCTGTGCGCAGAGAGCGTGGAAAGGATGCATGGCACTGTCGCGCCATTCTGTAACATGCTTGATTACATGTACAACTGCCTTGCTTTTGACTAAGTTTTGTACAACACACACTTGGCCACCGGTGAGGCGCTCCTGGCGGAATGGTACAGAGAATTCGCATATGTCTACAGGTTTGAAATAGGGGGGTGCGCTTATCGGCGGGGCCATCCTTTCCCGTCCCCTCTTTGGACTACGGACTCTAGATACACCGCCAAGGATCCGTTTGCCTATTCGTACTTTTTTGTCGAATCATCACCCCACAGACTCAGATTGTCCCGCACTAAACTACGGTAATATAAAATCCCATAATAGAGGCAAATCTAAAATCGTTAGACACAAGAGGCTTCCCTCAAAGCTGCACTGTCACAGAGACCCGTATTCCCAGGAATGTTAGCCCGCTCATGTGATAGGCGCCAAGATAGGTGCGTGAAACACTTGATAACCAATGACAGCGAGTTCCACTCTCATAGGCGTGTTGCGGGTTGGTCATAACAACGGGCTGAAATTGAATATAGCTAGCCGAATGTTTTTCCCACGAAAATAATTCGTGGTAACACTTCAGTGCGTGGACAGAAAAAGCGATAACTATTTTATAACCCCATATCTTTCAAGATAACTAATATCTTGAGAGTTTTTACAACTACTTAACTATGAACGCCGCTCTGAACCTTGGAAAGTGACACGTGATGGCTACGGCAAAGCCGGAAGATTGCGGTGGACTATCATCGCGGCGACCATGCAGTCAAGTCGCCTTCTTCGATTGGCACATGGGCGTGTATTACTGTGACCCCTTTCGCGTTCCCATTTTGGACTAAAGACTCGACATACACTACCAAGGATCCATTAATGATATTCATTGGCCGCGACACCCCATAACAGTGACCAAAAATGGTTATGTAAAAGAGGCCTCCCTCTGAGCTGCGATGTCACTAAAGACCACAATCGAAGTACCAGTCAGATATCGCATTTCAGCAATAAAAGGATTTTCCCGAACCTTTCTCTGCCCGCGCCATGCTCCTGGAGTAAATCCGCAGCTTCTCGATGTCCCCGTGCCAGCGATTTTTGGTATGGTGTTTGACCATGGCCATTCAGTGCATGTACGTCCGCGCCACGTTCCAGTAATAGTTTCATAATTCCGAGGTGTCCCTCCGAAGCTGAGATGTGCATCGGAGTCCAATGATCCCGCTGCCTTGCATTCACGTTTGCCCCATGATCGACGAGCACCCGCGCAACTTCGACGTGTCCGAAATTTGATGCCGAGTGCAGCGGTGTCCACCCCTTGTTATCACGTGAATCCACCTCAGCGCCCCGCTCGATGAGCAAGCGCACGACATCGACATGTCCCATGCACGCTGCTCCGTCTAATGGAGTCAGGTTGATTGAATTGCGGCTGTTGATATCTATTCCCTGTTCGAGCAATGACTTCACGACATTGATATCCCCCTCTTCCGCGGCTGCGTGCAACGAAGCCTTTCCCTTATCTTTCCCATCTTCATCGGCACCGTACCCAGCTGTGTCCGATGTATTCGAACGTATCATGTTTCGAACATTTGCATCTGCTTTGTACTCGGAAATCAACTTTGCAACCTCGGCTTTGTCATTCTCTGAAGCAATTTCGGCTGCCGTTTTGTTGGCCTTGCTGAGCACATCCACATCGGCACCCCGCCGAAGCAACAACTTCACAACTTCGACGTGCCCACCTTGCGACGCAGCGTGCAATAAAGTCAGGCCATTGCTGTCCGCACTGTGCAAATTTGCTCCGTGGTCTATCAGGAGACGGGCAATTACGACGTTCCCATTGCTAACTGCTTGATAGAGGGGAGTTTCTTGCTTCTCATCGAAAACATCGATGTTTGTGACACTTTGGACCAGCAACTCGGCAATCTTGAGGTGGCCGTTGGCTGACGCTAGATGTAACGGGCTCCAAAGGTCATAGCGCTGGATATTCGGATCAACGCCATGGTCAAGTAACAGCCGTGCCATATCAAGATGTCCATGTTGTGAGGCAAAGTGTAATGGAACACAGCCTTCGTTGTCCCGCTCATAAATGTCGGCCCCCCGCTCGATGAGGAAGCGACCGACCTCCACATTCCCCTCTCTCGACGCCAAAGCCAATGGAGTCAATCGAGTTCCGTCCCGAATATCGACGGCAATGCCAGTTTGGATTAGCATTCGCACGACGTCGAGGTGCCCTTTATGTGACGCGACGTGCAATGAATTCCAACCCTCGTGGTCGATAGCGTGGATATCTGCGCCATGCTCTATCAGGAAACATGCGACGTCGAGTTTGCCGCTGCTAGATGCCAGGTACAATGACGTCTGTCCGCTTCCGTTCGGTATGTCGACATCGATGCCACGCTCTAGCAAGAACTTCGTGACGTGGAGATGCCCAAAATACGATGCTGAGTGGAATGAAGTCCAGCCATGTTTGCCACGGGAAGACACGACTGCGCCATTCTTGATCAAGGAGCAGGCGATGTCGAGGTACCCATTACATGCAGCTGTATCCAAGGGAGTCTCCTCCTGATCGTTCTTGCTGTCAACATTCGCGCCTTGGTCGATGAGTAACTTTGCGACGTCGACATGCCCAAAGGTGGACGCGAGATGCAAGGGTGTCAAGCAACCTTCTTTTTGGGCGTTTACATCGGCGCCATGGTCTATAAATAACCGCGCAACGTCAAGATAGCCATATCTTGACGCGAGATGCAAGGGTGTCCAGCGATTTTCTTCTTGGGCATTTACATCGGCGCCATGGTCTATAAATAACCGCGCAACGTCAAGATAGCCATATCTTAACGCGAGATGCAAGGGTGTCCAGCGATCTTCTTCTTGGGCATTTACATCGGCGCCATGGTCTATAAATAACCGCGCAACGTCAAGGTAGCCATATCTTGACGCGAGATGCAAGGGTGTCCAGCGATTTTTACTTTGGGCGTTTACATCGGCGCCATGGTCTATAACCAACTGCGCAAGGTCAAAATGCCCATATCGTGACGCTTCATGCAGGGGAGTCCAACATCCTGTGGTGCGTACGTTCACATCAGAGCCACAGACTAGCAATAGCTGGGCGATGTCAATGTCTCCACGTCTTGACGCAAAGTGTAATGGAGTGGCGCCAGCCTCGTTCCGAAAATTTATGTCCGAGCCTCGATCTATAAGGAAGCGGCAAATATCAAGCTTCCCACTATAACAGGCCACGTGCAGCGGTGTCCGTTGATCTTTATCCGGAGTATCGAGACTTGTGCCAGATTCAAGTAAGAGTTCCGCAATCTCACGATACCCACTTGCTGCTGCCGCGTGTATTGGATTCCGGCCGTCATCATCTGTGACATTCACATCTGCGCCAGAATTCACCAAAAGCCGCGCAATCTCGAGTGATGACTGTGCCATAACAAGCTGTCCGCCTTGTGATACCCGGTGAAGCGGAGCCCTGCCACGATCGTCTCGAGAGTTTGGATCTGCACCATGTTTGAGGAGCAGCGATGTGACGTCCAAATGTCCTTTGACTAACGCGGCATGTAAGGCAGTCGTGTGAGAACCACCCCTGCAATTGACGTCTCGAGAGTGGGAAACGATCAAGTGCTCCACGAGACCACAAAAACCACAGAGGGAGGCATAATAAAGTGGCCCAGCCTCAGGTCGCGTCGGGTGTATCGTTGCCATGGGCTCTATCCAATGACGCTCGATGTCGTGTAGCCAGACCCATGCCGCAAAATGTGGCTTTGTAGGATCAAATAGACGCTTTATGTCCTCTTCAATGTGCGAGGATACGTCCCTAAACTGGGCATGGTCGACCCAGTGCCGCGCGGCATACGGAGCGAGGGGAAAGTGACTAATGGTATCTCTGTCAATTTCGTCGTCGAGTTGGAGGAGGACACTGAGGGCTGCGTGTGCGAAGATGGTATGAGCAGGTTCAGGGAGAATGTGATAGTATGAAAGACGTTCTTCGGCCGTTGCGAGTCGCTCCGATGTCAAGAATTCCTTGACGGAAAAATGCGAGAATTGTACCACGTGGCCGCCTTCCCTATTGACAACGGAGATGAGACTGGAGCATGCGGACAACACCGCCTCTTCTGCATCCAGTGGCCGTAAATATCTGTTAAATGAAGGGGGCGCAGTCGCATCGAACCGGACAGCAAAAATCTCCGCTAGCTCCTCAACGCGAAGTGGGCGAATCGACACCAAGAGACACTTGAACAATCGTTGCGCGTATTCTCGTTTCTCCTTATCGATGCCCAGCAATGTTTGCTCGTATGTTTTATCCAAACTCTCCGGTAGGTTGGCTAGTGCGCTCCGAATACTCGCTGGAAAACTGCGACGCAACGTGTCAACCTGGCAGACCACCCATCGGAACCTATGTTATGTCATTATCTGATGTGACGACAAGCATAATCTCAACCTACATGCCATCTGCATTTTGTGAGAGCGTATCAATAACCAGAGTCTGGTCCTCCTCCCTCCATCTCCGCATCGTCCGATCTGAACGAACAACAGACTTGATATACTTGATTATGTCCTCCTTTTGCCCGCTCTCGTCATGAAGAGAGATCTTGAGAGACGTCAACGGGTCGAGCACCACTCGGATATCTATCTCCGGCCGGCTGGCCACGCATAGATGTACGTTCTGAAGTTTCAACTCGACAAGTTCTTCGATAAGTCCCAGGACCTCCTCGCGGGCGGACGGCGTCCCAGACAAGTTCGGGCATTCGTCGACAGCGTCGACAATGATATAAATTGGGGCCTGTCCTGGCAGACTCAGCATGTCCGTCATACATTTCTTTAGGGCATCGATATCGGGCTTTCGTAAGCCACGACCATGGTCGGAATATAACCGGGAGATGATGCTGAAACAAGAATCTGATTCGGCAGAAAGCTGGGAAATGAGAGAGGAGAGGAGGCCATAGCAGTCTTGCTTCTTGACATCCCGAAAATCAAAATAGTAGTAGGCTATTGTGGCCAATCCGGCTGCATGCATGGCTTCGACATCTTGAATGACTGCGGATCTAATGGGAACTATAAATAACCTCGAACATACCATAAGGTGATGACTTACAAAAGTGTGCTTTTCCCTGCCCCCGCTTACAGATCAACAAGTCATTAGAGGAAAACACTCGTGAGGGATTTCATTAAAAGAACATACGTTTACCATGAATCCACAATAGCGACCCTCTCGCTTTCCATTCCGTTAATGCGTTGCTATCGAAGAACCATGCTGACGTTTCACTGTGTCGTGCTTTCCGAACGAAGTTGTGATTCGTCGACGGGTCAGGGGGAGAGAGCCAGTATTGAACTTCCCAGCGCAGCTGATCACCTACAGGATAATGTCGGTCCAAGGAACAAAATGCAGTAAGATGACGAACGTTTCGCTAAATCTACATCGTTGGCAGTTTGTTTGATGGCTTGATTTGCTTCTTTGACAACTTGATTTGTTTCTTTGATGACTTTTTTTGCTTCCTTTCCATCTGAGGGGCTCAAATTAAAATATCTCTGAGGTTTGATGGAAAATGACTTGCGCACCATGCATGACCTCGGTGATCTTGTCATCGACAACCTTCACACTGTCGTCAACAAAGGCCACCCGAGCATCTATGCCCTTCACGTTATCGTCGACACGAGTCACTATATCGTCGACATGCGCCACTCGATCATCGACCCTGACACTCGATCGTCTACATCGGCCATCCTATTGTCCATGGCTACCACCGTATTCGCGACTCCCCTCACTCTCTCATCAACAGCATGAGTCGCCTTCAGGTTTTGTGCAACAGCCATTCGCGCCTCTTCGTGCGTCAGCTTGTCCAGCCTCTCAGCGCATCTTCCATATCGTCCTTCCTATCAGCTTCTTCACAAATTTTTCTGAACAACATTCAATTAATGGTAGCGTACTCGTAATGGATTACTCACTCATTCGGCCTTGCCTCATCTCCTTTGTTGCGACCCCAAGGATACAGAGAACTCACCATTATTAGAATAATTGTATCCATCATTTCCGCGTCTGCGGTACTTCTGTGTACATCTCGAGACGTCTGAAAAACTCTCGATACGCTCGAAGATTTCTATAAGAGTGGCCTGGCTTGCTCGAACATCCTTAGCTGCCTGAGAAATGTATGTGTTATGATGTCCAAGCCAAGTTTATTGAGGATACACACCGAAAGGAGAACGCCGATACCAGCAAAGACAACACTCGCGGGTGAGAAAACCTGCCAAATAAATATCAGAGTGCAGATCTCACATAAGCGGATGTCCTTGAACATACCAGGCCAACACCCGCTCCAAGAGTCGAGGAAAAAGCAAACAGGACGTTCACGGTGGGGTCAAGCCACTTTGTCCATCGATCATCGCTTCCGGATTGATCTAGTCCCTGGACTTGTTGCTGAAGGATGGCAAGAATTGCGCCTGGAGAGTCGCAGGACTGGAGCTGGTGGGCGAGTGGATGGGCAAGTAGATCGTTCTTGGTGCATTTTTATACGCTTCCAGGGCATTATTGATGATTAGTTGGAAGTTGGATGAGGAGGCTGGGGTGAGTTGAGAGTGGGACATAAGGGCGAAGCGAGGGGATTGTTCGTGCTAAGAGGATGATGGGTGATAGTTGGGCGGAGGGGAACATTTGGGCATAGCCCTGCCTCGTGTGGGTATTCCCAGGAAAGTCAGACCCTGTGCCCATGAGCGATAGGCGCCACGATAAGCGCGCGAAATACCTGATAACAATGAAGTGACGAACGTGAATGCTACAGCAAAAGCAGAAGTCATTAAGCAGCAAGCAGTGGCCTATTGTCGTGATAGAGAGCTGATAGAATGACAGAATTAATTTGTGGCAAATATTTTTGCTTGATAACCGAATCGCCAGCGAAAACCAGCAACCCGTATCTTGCTGCTACCTCTCCGTGCATTTGGTACAATGCGACAGCGCGCCCATATTTCCCTTCAAACTTCCCTGCAACCGCCACCCTTCTACCTCCAGACACAGACTAGGTCCAGTACAAGGTCCAGTAGGTACGTCGCGGTGCATACAAACCCGCCCCCCAGCTCATTATGTAGGGAATCAGTTCCTAAATTCCCAGTTTCTCTCTTCTATTCTTTTTTCAGTCTGCGTGCGTACTCTTTTCCAAGATTTTTTTTCGCCCTGCTTGTCTTTACGCTGAAAGTTTGAATCAGTTGCCAACATACCGCTGTTCACGACGCCCTCGTCCCTCATCCCTCATCCTCTTTTCCGTAAGCGCGATTTGGGTGAAGGCGACTCTAAGACTGTAAAATGGAACCACTGTCCACCTTGCCCGCGTCCAGTCTTTCGTCTTTTCTTAAACTGCCTCCTCTCAGGGCGGCTGTCTAATCCTTGCAGCACACAAATGTCTACGACACTTGCATCTCATGTGTACAGTTATCCTCTGGAAACCACCTCTGCTCTTCTGCGGAGTCGGCTCGGACGATGTGGGCCTTTGGGCCCTGGCGGCCGCACCCACCACTGGGGAGGATGATGCGACTTTCTGAACAAAGGTTATTGACGTCAATGCGTTGCACCAATCCGATTGCACATCTTGCGAGTTGGAGTGGTGCGGGATGGAAGTTGAGTGAGTAGTGTCCGCATACGATAGCGGCAGTTGCAGTTGTAATTGTTGTTTTCCTCAGGTCGGTTTATGTGATTGGTAATAGTAGGTGTACGGCGATTCTGTATGTAAATGAAATTATAAAAATGTTTCCAGCTCGATATAGGCACGTGAAATGGACAACCTGAGCTAACGATATTCCCGTCTAGAGACGAGCAACTAATTTGGCCAACTTCTCGCTCGATCCCGGGCCATGTGCGCGACGAGACGATCTCTCCGATCCCCTGCCATGATCATCCTTTCCTACTCACTTCATTCCACGTCAAAAGGAACGGATTCACCAGGGACTTCCTGCGACCATAGAGAGTTCGACGTTCGACGCTCGATGGCTTTCAATCTACCTCTGAACCGTGCATGGCTGCGTATCCTCCCACTTTCGTTTCTCATCCATGCCTGGTCATATTCCTGCCGTGTTCGCTCCGTTTGGCTTACTGGCCGCGAACATTGCCGCGAACCCCACTGTTGTTCAAGTCGGCGATACTCGTTACGTTACCTTTGCCTGGCGTATTATGGTAACGTCGCTGGTGCACTCGTCCTCATCCAAAGAGACCAGGCACACGCGGGACAATTTGCCAAGCAGAGTGGCACCTCGATCTCAGAGGCAACCTCTAATGTTGATGTAACTAACTCTGGTGGTAACTTCTACGAGGCCAAGATGGGCGTTGGCAGCCCCGCGATTTACTGTAGGTCTTATTGATTGAAGTTTGGCATATTCTCCCACACGCCCTTTTTAGACCATCTAATCATTTATGCGGGAAGTTCTAACGCCTGAGTGGGAGCTAAAAGGTCATACGTGAAGACTAACCATTGTGAAGACACCCAACTCAGTTGCAAGTATCGCGTTCTCACCTACAGCGAATGCGCAGATTTGGCCACGCGCGCTCGACGAGTTCATCGGTGGCGAGCGGGGACACATATTATCGGGATATGTCTTGTCGTCAACGACACTGGGTCGCTCGCAGGGGATTGACACAATTATTCGAGCGACAAACACGTTTCTGGAGCGTTTTACTCGTAGCTTGACACCGGGAAGCACCGCGTTGGACTCACTACTACTCTGTTTACTGCGGCCGAGAGCATTTGATCGAAATGGGCCGGATGGCTGGAGGTCGCGGCGGCATTTTGTTGCCGGTGTGTCCCGTTAAACTACATTGTTTTCTTCCTTTTCTTTCTTCACATGGCATCAAACTTCTTTATAGTGTCATTTTCGCGCGATGGACTGGTCTTCAAACATAATAGGCCCCTACAACGATTTGTATTGTTCTCGAAAGCCTTTACATCTCCTTCCGTTTCGAATGCTCTATCTTAGCCATTACCCCCGTGCACCTCCACGACTCTGCGTTTCGAACCTCGCACTCTCTCCGCACGCCTGGCCGTATTGGCTCTTAGTGCCGTTTCTTAGTTTGCCCTCGTCCCTAGATAAACACTTTTTCCCATCCGTACTTGTAACGAAAGGATCCTCCGCACTGGGCCTTACAATCTATGATACTGTTACTCCGATCTCCGCTCACAGGGGTCCGCCATAGTGTGCCGCTGTCATAGGCTGCTGTTATGAGGTGAAACGTCCTAGCAGCGCTTAAACTGAATTGCTCTTTTTTCATCATTTCAACCTAAAAGCTTTACTACATCCCTCAGGCCCTTGCTTTTCGCAACCCGTGTGATGTTGGTCACCTCGCGCGCGAGAGAACGGGAGAAGTGGCTTGCAAGTGGCCCGCTCGCTTGGCCACTAGTGGATCGAGCGATGATCATGCTATCGGTTTATTCACCAAAAAAGCGGCAACTTCGAGGATCGTGTCCTTGAAGAAAGAACTGAGGCGGCCGTTTGGCCTTGTACAGTGAAAAGGAAGCTCTCTCACGTAATCACACCCAAATATGTGTATCACGGCCGAACGGGCTCAAAATAGGCTAAACGGCGCCGGGGATGGCTTGCAGGCCGCCCGCCCCGGTCAGTTGGGTGGTCGAAGGCGGTAACCGCTACGCGGGCGGTGCTTGGCCTTGTGATGTCCTCCGTCTGACTGTCCCAACAGTAACAATTTCTATAAGATGTCATGACAGTGAACGTGAACGTTGAATCCCCTCATGCGCAGCCTCGGTCGGCGCATCCTCCACCCAATAGACCTTCTCTGGTACTTCGCCTCGTCATCTACCCGAATTCGAATGCATTTTGAGATAGAAGGGGGCTCCAGAAGAATTCGATATAAGGCCAAGTTTTATCAATATGCTTGAACAGGCTGCCGACAGTCCTGCAAAACCGGACGTCAGACGCAGTGAAGGGATGAGAACGATGAGAGTCATGACCTCGCGCCTACATTGCTTTAGGAAAAGTTACACCAGCTTCGCGAAAGGCGAGCACAAAACACAAATCCCCTCTAAGCTGCGATGTCACCAAGGACTAAAATCGAAGTACCAGTCAGACATCGCATTTCGGCTATAAATGGATTTTCCCGAACCTTTCTCTGCCCGCGCCATGCTCCCGGAGTAAATCCGCAGCTTCTCGATGTCCCCGTGCCAGCGATATTTGGTATGGTGTTTGACCATGGCCATTCAGTGCATGTACGTCGCGCCACGTTCCAGTAATAGTTTCACAATTCCGAGGTGTCCCTCCGAAGCTGAGATGTGCATCGGAGTCCAATGTTCCCGCTCCTTGCATTCACGTTTGCCCCGTGATCGACGAGCACCGCGAGACTTCGACGTGTCCGATTTGATGCAGAGAGCAGCGGTGTCCACCCCCTGTCATCACGCGAATCCACCTCAGCGCCCCGCTCGATGAGCAACGCACGACTTCGACATTTCCCATGTACGCTGCTCTGTTAATGGAGTCTGGTTGATGGATTGCGGCTGTTGATATCTATTCCCCGTTCGAGCAATGACTTCACGACATTGAATCCCCCTCTTCCGCGGCTGCGTGCAACGAACCTTTCCCTCATCTTCCCATCTTCATCGGCACCGTACCCAGCTGGTCCGATATATTCGAACGTATCATGTTTCGAACATTTGCATCTGCTTTGTACCGGAAACCAACTTTGCAACCTCGGCTTTGTCATTCTCTGAAGCAATTTCGGCTGCCGTTTTATTGGCCTTGCTGAGCACATCCACATCGGCACCCCGCCGAAGCAACAACTTCACAACTTCGACGTGCCCACCTTGCGACGCAGCGTGCAATAAACTCAGGCCATTGCTGTCCACACTGTGCAAATTTGCTCCGTGGTCTATCAGGAGACGGCAATTACGACGTTCCCATTGCTAACTGCTTGATAGAGGGGAGTTTCTTGCTTCTCATCGAAAACATCGATGCTTGTACCATGCTGGACCAGCAACTCGGCAATCTTGAGGTGGCCGTTGGCTGACGCTAGATGTAACGGGCTCCAAAGTCATAGCGCTGGATATTCGGATCAACGCCATGGTCAAGTAACAGCCGTGCCATATCAAGATGTCCATGTTGTGAGGCAAAGTGTAATGGAACACAGCCTTCGTTGTCCCGCTCATTAACGTCGGCCCCCCGCTCGATGAGGAAGCGACCGACCTCCACATTCCCCTCTCTCGACGCCAAAGCCAATGGAGTCAATCGAGTTCTGTCCCGAATATCGACGGCGATGCCAGTTTGGATTAACATTCGCACGACGTCGAGGTGCCCGTTTTGTGATGCGATGTGCAGTGGATTCCAACGGTTGTTGTCCTTATTGTGGATGTCTGCGCCATGCTCGATCAGGAAACATGCTATGTCGAGTTCGCCGCCTTCGCATGCCAGGTACAATGACGTCTGTCCGCTTCCGTTCGGTATGTCGACATCGATGCCACGCTCTAGCAAGAACTTCGTGACGTGGAGATGCCCAAAATACGATGCTGTGTGGAATGAAGTCCAGCCATGTTTGTCCCGGGAAGACACGGCTGCGCCATTCTTGATCAAGAAGCAGGCGATGTCAAGGTACCCACTCCATGCAGCTCTATCCAAGGGAGTCTCCTCCTGATCGTTCTTGCTGTCAACATTCGCGCCTTGGTCGATGAGTAACTTTGCGACGTCGACATGCCCAAAGGCGGACGCGAGATGCAAGGGTGTCCAGCGATCTTTTTTTGGGCGTTTACATCGGCGCCATGGTCTATAAATAACCGCGCAAAGTCAAGACAGCCATATCGTGACGCGATATGCAAGGATGTCCAGCGATCTTCTCCTTGGACGTTTACATCGGCGCCATGGTCTATAAATAACCGCGCAAAGTCAAGATAGCCATATCGTGACGCGATATGCAAGGATGTCCAGCGATCTTCTCCTTGGGCGTTTACATCGGCGCCATGGTCTATAAATAACCGCGCAACGTCAAGATAGCCATATCGTGACGCGATATGCAAGGATGTCCGGCGATCTTCTCCTTGGGCGTTTACATCGGCGCCATGGTCTATAAATAACCGCGCAAGGTCAATAGCCATATCGTGACGCGAATGCAAGGTGTCAGCGATCTTCTCCTTGGCGTTTACATCGGCGCCATGGTCTATAAATAACCGCGCAAGTCAAGATGCCATATCGTGACGCGAGCTGTGGAGGGGGGAGTTCCCAACGTTTGGCGTGTCGAGTACGTTCACATCAGAGCCACAATCTAGCAATAGCCGTGCGATGTCAATGTGCCCATGACTTGATGCAGCGTGTAATGGAGTGACGCCAGCCTCGACCGAAAATTTATGTCTGAGCCTCGATCTATAAGGAAGCGGCAAATATCAAGCTTCCCACATAACAGGCCACGTGCAGCGGTGTCACTTGATCTTTATCCGGAGTATCGAGACTTGTGCCAGATTCAAGTAAGAGTTCCGCAATTTCACGATACCCACTTCTTGCTGCCGCGTGTATTGGAGTCCAGCCGTCTTCATCTGTGACATTCACATCTGCGCCAGAATTCACCAAAAGCCGCGCAATCTCGAGTGATGACTGCGCCATAACAAGCTGTCCGCCTTGTGATACCCTGTGAAGCGGAGCTCTCCACGATCGTCACGAGAGTTAGGATCTGCACCATGTTTGAGGAGCAGTGATGAACATCCAAATGTCCCTCGACTGACGCGGCATGTAAGGCAGTCGTGTGAGAACCGCCCGTATATTGACGTCTCGAGAATTGGAAACGATCAAGTGCTCCACGAGACCACAAAAACCACAGAGGGAGGCATAATAAAGTGGCGCAGCCTCAGGTCGCGTCGGGTGTATCGTTGCCATGGGCCTATCCAATGACGGTCGATGTCGTGCAGCCAGACCCATGCAGAAAATGTGGCTTTGCAGGATCAAATAGACGCTTCATGACATCTTCAATTGCGAGATACGTCCCTAAACTGGGCGTGGTCGACCCAGTGCCGCGCGGCATACGGAGCGAGGGGAAAGTGACAATGGTATCTCCGTCAATTTCGTCATCGAGTTGGAGGAGGACACTGAGGGCTGCGTATGCAAGGATGGTATGGGCAGGTTCGGGGAGAATGTGATAGTATGAAAGACGTTCTTCAGCCATTGCGAGTCGATCCGACGTCAAGAATTCCTTGACGGAAAATGCGAGAACTGTACCACCTGGCTGCCTTCCCTATTGACAACGGCGACGAGACTGGACATGCCGACAACACCGCCTCTTCCGCATCTAGTGGCCGCAAATCTTTGCTAAATGAAGGGGACGCTGTCGTGTCGAACTGGATCGCAAAAATCTCTGCAAGCTCCTCGATGCGAAGTGGGCGAATGGACACCGAGAGACACTTGAACAAACGTCGCGCGTATTCTCGTTTCTCCTTATCGATTCCCACAATGTTTGCTCGTATGTTTTATCCAAACTCTCTGGTAGGTCGGCTAGGGCACTCCGAATACTCGCTGGAAAACTGCGACGCAGCGTGTCAACCTGGCAGACCACCCATCGGAACCTATTTTTATGATGTGAGTGAATAATGAGGCACAATAAGCATTACATCAGCTTACATGCCATCCGCATTTTGCGAGAGCGTGTCAATGACCAGAGTTGGTCCTTCTCCACATCCGCATCCTCCGGTCTGAACGGACAGCAGACCTGATGTACTTGATAATGTCCTCCTTTTGCCCGCTCTCGTCATGAAGAGAAATCTTGAGAGACGTCAATGGGTCGAGCACAACTCGGATATCTATCTCTGGCCGGCTAGCCACACATAGATGTACATTCTCAAGTCCGAAATTGATAAGTTCTTTGATCAGTCCCAGGACCTCCTCGCGGGCGGACGGCGTCCCAGACAAATTCGGACATTCGTCGACAGCGTCGACAACGATATAAATTGGGGCCTGCCCTGACAGACTCAGCATGTCCGTCATGCATTTCTTGAGCGCATCGATATCGGGCTTACGTAAGCCACGACCATGGTCTGAATATAACTGGGAGACGATGCTGAAACAAGAATCTGATTCGGCAGAAAGCTGCGAAATGAGGGAGGATATGAGGCCATAACAATCCTGCTTCTTGACATCCCGAAAATCGAAATAATAGTAGGCCATCGTGGCCAATCCGGCTGCATGCATGGCCTCGACGTCCTGAATGATTGCGGATCTAATGGCACTATGAATAACCTTGATCATACCATAAGGTGTTGACTTACAAAAGCGTGCTTTTCCCCGCCCCCGCTTTAAGATCAACAAGTTGTTAGAGCAAAGTACTCGTTGGGATTTCAAAATGAACATACGTTTGCCATGAATCCACAAGAGCGACCCCCTCGCTTTCCATTCTGTCAATGCGCTGCTGTCGAAGAACCATGCTGCAGTTTCACTGTGTCGTGCTTTCCGAACGAAGTTGTGATTCGTCGATGGGTCAGGAGGAGAGAGCCAGTATTGAACTTCCCAGCGCAGCTGTTCACCTACAGGATAATGTCAGTTGCAGCAACGAATTGTAAGGAGATGACGAACGTTTCACCAAATCTACATCGTTGGCGGTTTGTTTGATGACTTGATTCGCTTCTATGATAACTTGCTTTGCTTCCTTTCCGTCTGAGGGGTTCAAATTAAAGATTTCTGAAGTTTGACTGAATATGACTTGCGCACCATGAATGACCTCGGCGATCTTGTGATCAACCACCTTCACACTGTCATCGACACTGGCCACCCTAGCGTCTATGCCCTTCACATTATCATCGACCCTGGCCACCTTATCGTCGACACAAGTCAGTGTATTGTCGACATGGGCCACTCGATCGTCGACTCTAGCCACTCGATCATCGACGCAGGTGACTCGATCGTCTACATCGGCCATCCTATTGTCCATGGCTACCACCGTATTCGCGACTCCCCTCACTCTCTCATCAACAGCATGAGTCGCCTTCAGGTTTTGTGCAACAGCCATTCGCGCCTCTTCTTGTGTCAGCTTGTCTAACCTCTTCAGCGCATCATCCAGATCAGTCCTTCCGATCAGCTTCTTCCCAAATTTTTCTGAACAACATTCGGTTAATGGTGGCGTACTCGTAATGGATTACTCACTCATTCGGCCATGCCTCATCTCCTTTGTTGCAACCCCAAGAATGGAAAGAACCTCGACCATTATCAGAATGATCGTATCCACCATTTCCGCAGTCCGCGGCACTTGTATGTACATCTCGAGACGTCGGAAAAAATTCTCGATGCGCCCGAAGATGTCCATAAGAGTGTCTTGGCTTGATCGAACATCCTTAGCTGCCTGAGAAATGTATGTGTTACGATGTCCAAGCCAAGTTATTGAGGATACACACCGAAAGGAGAACGCCGATACCAGCAAAGACAACACTCGCGGGTGAGAAAGCCTGTCAAATAAATATCAGAGTGCAGATCTCACATAAGCGGATGTCCTTGAACATACCAGGCCAACACCCGCTCCAAGCGTCGAGGAAAAAGCAAACAGGACGTTCACGATGGGGTCAAGCCACTTTGTCCATCGATCATCGGTTCGGGACTGATCTAGCCCCTGGACTTGTTGTTGAAGGACGGCGAGAATTGCGCCTGGAGAGTCGCATGCCTGGAGCTGGGAGGCCAGAGGATGAGCAAGTAGATCGTTCTTGGTGTGTCTTTTGTACGCTTCCAGCGCATTATTGATGATTAGTTGGAAATTGGATGACGAGGCGGAGGTAACTTGAGAGTGAGACATAAGGCGGAAGCGAAGAGATTGTTTGTACTGAGAGGATGATTACTATTACTACTACCCATTTCGTTGTGACGTATTTGTGCATGTTATGGATATCAACATTAATTTGAAAATCAAGAAGGCCTGCACACGTTTCCAATTCAAGTTGTTACTCCTCAACTCCTTTATTGTTCTCCTTATTGTTCTTCTGTTATGATCCGAGAACCCATATGTTATATATAGGAGCAATCAAGTATTTCCTGCCCTGCAATACCATCTTTCTTTCCCATTTTCTTCTCTCATGATGGATCTCTCAGGCTCAGGCTCAGGCTCAGGCTGCTCAGCTGCTCCAGCTCTGGCTTCTATGGTACTCATGTCAGAGCTTTGGAGGCTTTTGCCTGGCACCTCTCACTGTGCACGCACTGGCAGCACTGATGATGGTGGAGGAGCAGCGGTCTGGGAGGCCCATGGTGTGGTGCATGTGAGTACAGAAGGTCCTAATACCAGGATGGGAGCTAAAAAGCCGCACGTGAAGACTAAAACCAGTGTGAAGACATCCTATTCATCGCTCGCATTTAGATTGGTGGTCCAGCGCAGACGACGTATGAGCCAGACCCAGTCGTATGGCTCATGGCTATTTTCTGGTACGTTTTCCCTCGCAACCGTCACATTTTACCTTATCTACAATTTTTTCTAGGTGTTGAGTGTACGGATGTGACGATTGCTCAGGTCTTTTTGTACCTGGGCTGTCTATAGGTTGCCTCGGCCTTTGAAGATTTTGATGATGTTGGTGGTATCTTGGGGTGAGCACGAACCCTTTTCGTATTTATTGATCGCGTCAATTCTATCTTCTGTAGTACTGGCCTCATCGACCTGACGATTTGTTCCTGCACCTACAAGAGCAGCGGGCCCTCAGTACACAGACCCTCTTTGATCAAGAGCCTTCGTGGCAAAACTTGTCTTAGTATCCTTCAAGTCCATAACCATTCCATCGTCAAGAACGGCAAGCTTACATTTGGTTGTATCGGCTCCACCAAATTCACTGGACTCCTCCCATACGTGTAAGTATGCGGTAACAGACACTCGGGCATCGAACAGTCCATCCTGTACGGTACCTCGCCAGATCGCGTCTTCGACAACACGACATCGTTGATACCGGAACCACCCTCATCCTGATCGCCACAGGTACTCCTATATATGCGTCCTATACAACATTTGAATCACCTCCTTTTTTCTGTAGACGCGTTTGAACGCTGCTGCGGTGCTACGGGCGCAGTCCTCGACCCTGCCACGCAGCTTCTTCGAATTACCCAGCACAACATGTCAACCTCAACCGCTCTTCTTCACCGCCAGTGACAGGACATTTGAGCTCACAGCGAATGCGCAGATTTGGCCCCACGTGTTCAACGTGTGATCGGCGGTGACCGGGGTCGTCAACGACGTTGGGTTCCGCTCGCAGGAGATGGACTCGGTTTTATTAACGCTGCATGCTTCTGGAGCGTTTTTACTCGGTTTTGACATTGGGAAGCACCGTTGGACCCGCAAGCTACTCCGTTCACTACGGTGGAGAGCAATTGATCACCGATGCTGGAGGTCGTGGCCGCATTTGGCTTGGGCCTATGTTGAGTTGAGTTCGTTCTCACGGATGGGCTGCTCTTCAAACACAATTGGCCCCGGGATGTCACATTCCCTCTGTATTTGGTTACCTAGTCGCTCCGTGGCAAATAATACTTACAATTCATGGTATTGTGCCAGTAGCGCGCGCCGGTCGGGAACGGACAAGGGCAGCTCGTTTGGCCACTAGTGACGATTAAGTTCGCCAGCAATGTCTGTTCATTGGCCCAAAAAGCGGCTACTTTCTCGCTGTTGTCCTTTGGAATGAAAAAATAAACGTAACTGAGGCAGCTGTTGTTATACAGCGCCTCCCCCTCACGTAATCATGCCCAAATATGGCGGCATCACCGTGGAACGGCCTTAAAACGGGCTCAACGGCGCCGGCATCTGGCCTGAGGCTACGCGGACGCGGAGGTCACTAGTGGTTTGCACCATCCTCCGCCCAATAGACCATCACCAGTACTTCCCATCGTCATCTACCTTGAATTCAATATGAGGCCAAAACTTTCATCAATCTGCTTACGGTAAGCGCGGGTGTCGAGCCGCAAAATCGGATGCCGACGTCCGGAAGGTCACGCCACTGTACTGGCGGCAAGCGCAAAGACAAATCATGCATCACATCGGAGATATGAGCCCAATATGATAGCACCAAGTTGGTGAGCCCATTCGGATTTGTTGACGATGGCGACTTCTTTCTGATAACGCAGGTGCGTGACGCCGGCTACAAGACGACTCTCACAAATATTTGGATGCGTAGAGACGTCCCTGCAGCCATTGCCCCCTTTGACCGTGCTCCGCAAGTCCTCGCTCCCGCTCCCAACTCCTCTATCGATATCGCTTCTCTCGCCTGCATCGACACCAGGACTTTTGAGTAGTTCCAAAGCCCCGACTTGAGCCGAGCCAGGATATGCCTTCGGACAGGCACTCCGAGCCCAACCATATATTGCGCATCGACAGGAACCAGATCTTACGACGCCGACGACGTCACAGGGCTTACCCTTCCCCGGCATTCGTATGGCCCATGAAAATAAAGCTCAGGTTGATTCTGTGACGCCGCTCCTGCACATACGTCCAAACCCGCGTCCGCGCACCCAATTCCGCATCGTATCCATCTCTATCACAGCACGCTCACCTCTCCCTATCATTCTCCCAATTCTATCGTTCCCGATTTTGAATGGTCGCACATCGAGCCCGGGCACGGCAAAGGGTTGATACGTGAATGATCAAGAGTAAGCAGGATAAGCATGGGACATGAGACGAGGAGAGATGTTGGTGGAAAGGCAGCAGCGGGGGGAGAGGAAAACGGAAAGGGTGGAGAGGGCGAGGACCCTTTCGGCACGCAAGTGAAGGAGAAACATATACGTCCAGCGCATGTGCGGCGCTTTGGGATCGGAGACGCGTGTGGCCCTGCCAACGTGCGCATGGACTTGTAACTATCGTCAAACCACCAGTCAAACCACCAGGGAAAGAAGAAACAGGAAAATAATATTCACGTCCGAGCTTAGCAGCAGGAGTTCGGTGTCCACGCGGTTCACGCAGTGGCAGCTGTGACTAGTACTACTATTGCAACCTTCGCCGTCGCCGATGCCAGTGTCGGTAACGGGGGAACTCTTGTGTGTAGCATTGGATCCGAATCCTGGTCGGTCTACCACACTCCGAGTCTCCGATTCACGCTGCGTCTGCTGCACAAAACGCTCAGATATCGAGTATACCTGCGTGTCTTGGCGAAGGCGGTTGCGAAGGCGACGGGAAGGGAAGAGTTGCGGGGCCGGGCCGGGCCGAGGAGAGGAAGGCCTGACCAATTCCGATTCCCGGAGGAACGAGTTGGACTACGGAAGTGCTATGGCGGCAAATTACTGGGCGTAGAATTCGATTGTACGATCCAATCCCTTGTTAATCAAATCACGTGGGTGTCATTGGCAATATGTTTACAGTAAGCGTGTAATACAGTGTGTGAAACCTTTCGCGTTCCCCATACACCGCCACTCGCTGGCAAGGATCCCATTTGCTACAACGCCTAATATCCCGCTTCTCCGTCAAATCATCGACCCACGGTTTCAGATTGTCCCGCACTAACCTAATATAAAAATCCCAGATTAAAAACGGTTACTTGCAAGCAGCTTCCCTCTAAGCTTGAGCTGTGCTGTCACTAAGGATTAAAATCGAAGTGCAGTCAGACATCACATGCATCACATTTGGGCAAGAAAGGATTTCCTCGAACCTTGCTCTAGCCGCACTGTACTCTCGGAGCAAATCTGCAACGTCTCGATGTCCATATGCCAGCGATGTTTGGTATGGGGTTTGACCGTAGCCATTCAACGCATGTACGTCCGCGCCACGTTCCAGTAACAGATTCGCAATCTTGAGGTGTCCATGTTCAGCTGAGAGGTGTATCGGAGTGTAATGATTCCGCTGCCTCGCGTTCACGTTAGCGCCGTGATCGACGAGCACCCGCGAGACTTCGAGGTGTCCAGAATATGATGCAAAGTGCAGCGGCGTCCACCCCCAGTTATCACGTGAATCCACCTCCGCACCCCGCTCGATGAGCAAGCGCACGACATCGATATTTCCCTTGTGTGCTGCTCTGTGTAATGGAGTCTGGTTAATTGCGTTGCGACCGTTGATGTCTATTCCCCGTTCGAGTAGCGGCTTCAAAATGTCAACGTTCCCCTCTTCCGCAGCAGCGTGCAACGAAACCTTTCCCTCATCCTTTCCATCTTCATCGGCACCGTACTGAGCTGTGTCTAAAGTAGTTGAGCGTATCTTGTTTCGAATATTTGCATCTGCTTTGTACTCGGCAATTAACTTTGCAACCTCGGCTTTGTCATTCTCTAAAGCCAATTCGGCTGCAGTTTTATTGGCCTTGTTGCGCACGTCGATGTCTGCACCCCGCCGAAGCAACAGCTTCACAACTTCGAGGTGCCCACCTTGCGCTGCGGCATGTAACAGAGTGCAGCTATTGCTGTCTGCACAATACAGATTCGCTCCGTGTTCGATCAAGAGCCGGGCGGTCGCAACTTTCCCATTCATTGCAGCTTGATAGAGTGGCGTTTCTTGCTTTTCAGTGAGAACGTCGACACTTGCGCCACGCTGCACCAGTAACTCGGCAAGCTTGAGATGGCCGTGAGCTGACGCCAGATGTAACGGGCTACAGAGGTCATAACACTGGATGTTCGGATCAGCGCCATGGTCCAGTAACAGCTGTGCCATGTCAACATGTCCAAGTCGTGAGGCAAAGTGTAATGGTGCCCAGCCATCGTTGTCCCGCGCATTAATGTCGGCCCCTCGCTCGATGAGGTAGCGACCAACTTCCACTGCCCCCTCGCCCGACGCCAAGGCCAATGGGGTTATTTGATTTTCGAGCGGAACATCGACGGCAATGCCAGTGTTGTTTAACATTCGCACGATGTCGAGGTGCCCGTTTTGTGATGCGATGTGCAATGAATTCCAGCCCTCGTTGTCCTTAGCGTGGATGTCTGCGCCATGCTCGATCAGGAAACATGAGATGTCGAGTTTGCCGTTGCTGGATGCCAGGTACAATGACGTCTGTTCTCTTCCGTTCCGAATGTCGACATCGATACCGCATTCTAGAAAGAACTTGGTGACGTAGAGATGCCCAAAATACGATGCTGTGTGGAATGGAGTCCAGCCATTTTTATCCCGGGAAGACACGGCTGCGCCACTCTCAATCAAGAAGCGCACGATGTCGAGGTGACCATTCGCTGCCGGGCGGTCCAAAGGACTCTCCTCCTTGTCGTTCCTACCGTCAAGATTCGCACCTCGCTCGACCAATAACTTTGTCGTATTGAGGTGCCCAAAGGCTGACGCGAGATGCAGGGGTGTCCAGTGGTCTTCTTTGTCTGCGTTGACATCAGAGCCACAGTCTAGCAATAGCTGTGTGATGTCAATGTGTCCATATCTTGACGCAAAGTGTAATGGAATGAAGCCATATTGGTTTCGGGAGTCAATGTCCGAGCCTCGATCTATAAGGAAGCGCGAAATTTCAAGCTTCCCACTATAACAGGCCACATGCAGCGGTATGTCTTGATTCAAATTCCGAATATCGAGACTTGTTCCAGATTCAAGTAGCAGTTCCGCAACCTCACGATACCCACTTTTTGCCGCTGCGTGTATTGGAGTCCAGCCGTATTCGTCGGCGACATTCACATCTGCGCCAGAGTTCACCAGAAGCCGCGCAATCTCGAGTGATGATTGTACCATGACGAGCTGTCCGCCCTGTGATACCCTGTGAAGCGGTGCCCTCCCACGATCGTCACGAGAGTTAGGATCTGCACCATGTTCGAGGAGCAGTGATGTGACATCCAAATGTCCCTTGACGCGGCATGTAAGGCAGTCGTGTGAGAACCGCCCCTGCTATTGACGTCCCGAGGATGGGAAGCAATCAATTGCTCCACGAGACTAGGAAACCCGCAAAGAGAGGCATAATAAAGTGGCATCGCCTCAGGTCGCGTCGGGTGTTTCTCGGACATGGGCGTTATCCAGTTATGGTCAATGTCGTGTAGCCAAACCCATGCCGCAAAATGGGGTTTTGCGGAATCAAAAAGACGCTTCATGACTTCCTCGATGTGCGAGGATACGTTCCTAAACTGGGCGTGGTCGACCCAGTGCCGCGCGGCATACGACGCGAGGGGAAAGTGGCCTATTGTATCTCTGTCGATTTCGTCATCGAGTTGGAGGAGGACACTAAGGCCAGCGTGCGCCAGGATGGTGTGAGCAGGCTCGGGGAGAATGTGGTAGTATGAAAGACGTTCTTCAGCCATTGCGAGTCGCTCCGACGTCAAGAATTCCTTGACGGAAAAATGCGAAAATTGTACCACTTGGCCGCCTTCCCTATTGACAACGGAGATGAGACTGGAGCATGCAGACAACACCGCTTCTTCCGCATCCAGTGGCCGCAAATCTTTGTTAAACGAAGGGGGTGCTGTCGCCTCGAACCGGACTGCGAATATCTCTGCAAGCTCCTCAACGCGAAGTGGGCGAAAGGACACCGAGAGACACTTGAACAATCGTTGCGCGTATTCTCGTTTCTCCTTATCGATGCCCAACAATGTTTGCTCGTATGTCTTATCCAAGCTCTCTGGTAGGTCGGCTAGGGCACTCCGAATACTAGCCGGAAAATTGCGACGCAGCCTGTCAACCTGGCAGACACCCATCGGAACCTATGTCATGATGTGAGTATAAACGCGGGGCACCATGAGCATAATCTCAGCTTACATGCCATCCGCGTTTTGAGAGAGCGTATCAATAACCAGAGTCTGATCCTCCTCTCTCCATCTCCGCATCGTCCGGTCTGAACGGACAACAGACTTGATATACTTGATTATGTCCTCCTTTTGCCCGCTCTCGTCATGAAGAGAATCTTGAGAGACGTCAACGGATCGAGCACAACTCGGATATCTAGCTCCGGCCGGCTAGCCACACATAAATGTACATTTTGAAGTTTCAAATCGACAAGTTCTTCGATCAGTCCCAGAACCTCCTCGCGGGCTGACGGCGTCCCCGATAAATTTGGGCATTCGTCGACAGCGTCGACAATGATGTAGATTGGGGCTTGCCCTGGAACACTCAACATGTCCGTCATACATTTCTTGAGCGCATCGACATCGGGCTTTCGTAAACCGCGACCATGGTCTGAATATAATCGGGAGACGATGCTGAAACAAGTATCCGATTCGGCAGAAAGCTGCGAAATAAGGGAGGATAGGAGGCCATAGCAGTCTTGCTTCTTGATATCCCGAAAATCGAAATAATAGTAGGCCATCGTGGCCAATCCTGCCGCATGCGTTCCCTCGACGTCCTGAATGATTGCGGATCTAATGGGCATTATGAATAACCTCGGACATACCCATAAAGTGATGGCTTACAAAAGTGTGCTTTTCCCAGCCCCCGCTTAAAGATCAATAAGTTATTAGAGCAAAGTACTCGTTGGGGTTTCAAAAAGAACATACGTTTACCATGAATCCACAAGAGCGACCCTCTCGTTTTCCATTCCGTTAATGCGTTGCTATCGAAAAACCATTTTGCAGTTTCACTGTGTCGTGCTTTTCGAACAAAGTTGTGATTCGTCGACGGATCAGGGGGAGAGAGCCAGGATTGAACTTCCCAGCGCAGCTGGTCACCTATAGGATAATGTCAATCCCAGCAACGAGATGTAAGAAGATGACGAACGCTTCACTAGGTCACATCATTGGCCATTTGTTTGATGACTTGCTTTGCTTCCTTTCCGTCTGAGGGGTTCAAATTAAAGATTTCTGAGGTTCGAGTAAAATGACTGCGCACCATGGATAACTTCGGCGACCTTGTGATCGATCACCTTGACACTGTCATCAACAATGGCCACCTTAGTGTCGATACCCTTCACATTATCGTCGACCCTGGCCACCGCATCATCGACCCTGGCCACCTTATCGTCGACACAGCCACTGTATCGTCGACATGGCCACTCGATCATCGACCCTAGCCACTCGATCATCGACGCGGGCGACTCGATCGTCACACCGGCCACCCTATTGTCGATGGCTACTACCGTATTCGCGACTCCCTCACCTCTCATCAACGCATGAGTCGCCTTCAGGTTTTGTGCAACAGCCATTCGGCCTCTTCTTGTGTCAGCTTGTCTAACCTCTTCAGCGCATCATCCAGATCGTCCTTCCGATCAGCTTCTTCCCAAATTTTTCTAGATACGTTCTGTCAACAAGGAAAACTAGCACGTGTAATGAATTACTCACTCATTCGGCTTGCCTAATCTCCTTTGTTGCGACCCCAAGATAGAGAGAACCTCGACCATTATCAGAATGATTGTATTCATCATTTCCGTGGTCTGCGGCACTTCTGTGTACGTCTCGAGACGTCGGAAAAAACTCTCGATGCGCTCAAATATATCCACAAGGGTGTCTTGGCTTGCCCGAACATCCTTAGCTGTCTGAGATACGTATGTGTTAAGAATTCCCACACCAAATTATTGAGGATACACACCGAAAGGAGAACGCCGATACCAGCAAAGATTACACTTGCAGGTGAGAATAGCTGCAAAACAAATATAACAGTATTCCCGGATAAGCGCATGTGTTGAGCATACCAGGCCAACACCCGCTCCAACCGTCGCAGAAAAGGCAAACAGGACGTTCACGGTGGGGTCGAGCCACTTGTCCATCGATCATCGCTTCGAGACTGATCTAGCCCCTGTGCTTGTTGCTGCAGGACGGCGAGAATCGCGCCTGGGAGTCGCAAGCCTGGAGCTGGGCGGCGAGCGGATGGGCAAGTAAATCGTTCTTAGTGAGTTTTTGTACGCTTCCAGCGCATTATTGATGATTAGTTGGAAACTGGATGACGAGGCGGGGGTGAGTTGAGAGAGAGACATAATGGTGAAGCGAGGTGTTTATTCGTGCTGAGAGGATGATGATACAGTAGCTGGGCGAAGGGGACAGTTGGGCGCCTGCTGGCCTGCGCAAATAATTTCAGTATGTTTGATAATTGATAAGGGTTTTGTGACTTCTAACTCCCTGGTCGCACAAGGCGGAAACCAGCAACTTTTTTATCTTCTGCTTTCCCATCGCGCGGCAAACCTTTCCGTGCATTTGGTACAAGCCAACTACAGTACGTGCATATTCCCTTCCGACTTGCCGTAAATCGCCTCCCTTTTACTTACGGACACACTGGCAGACTAGGCCCAATAGGCACGCCACGGTGTATACAAACCCGTCCTCCAGCTCGTTATGTCAACTTGCCTCTCCCCTGCCTGGGCAGCCTGGGCGCGACATATTGTAGATCCTGTCAATTCGAGCTTGACATAGTCTCCCACGCGCCCTTTTTAGATCGTCTCACCATGTGAGTTACACAGGAAGTTCTAATACCTGGGCTAGATCTAAACAACCGTATACCAGTCTGGAGACATCCGATTCGATCTTAAGTATTGCACCTGCGTCTAGATTGGTGTTCCAGCGCAAACTATGAGCCAGACCCGGTTGTTTCCTGGTACGTTTTCCCCCGCAAGCGCCACATTTTACCTTATCTACAATCTCTCTCAGGTGTTGAGTGACGATTGTCTCAGGTCTTGTTATCTCTGGGCTGGACATAGGTGTTGCCTCGGCCACCGAAGGTTTTGATGACATCGATGACATTGCTGGTATCTTGGGGTGAGCACGAACTCCTGTTTGCGATTCGCGATTGGGTCAATCCTACCTTCTGTAGCATTGGCCCCATCGACCTGACGATTGGTATCCAGCTACAAAGAGCAGCGGGCCCACGGTCACGCAGAACTTCTTTGATCATGAAGCTTTCGCGGTCAAACCCGTCTCAGTATCCTTTAATTCTACGATCGTTCCATCCATCAAGCACGGCGAGTTGACACTGGCATTTGGTTGTATCAACTCCACCAAGTTCTCTGGACCCTCACATATGTAGTATGCGGTTAGCAAACATGGCCCCTTGAGGAATTTTATGCTTATCTTGACTCGTAGGCCCATCGCGAAGTTATCTCCCGCCGGGGTATTGACCAGTCTCGACAACATCACAGCAGGCATCATTGATAGTAGAACCACGGTACATTTACGATATATACGTCCTATACAACAGGGTCAATTGGTCAAACACATGTATACGCGTCCAGTTAAAAGCTACTGTACTGCCGTGCTACAGGCGCCGACCTCGACCTACCAGCGGCTTCTTCGAATTACCCTGGCGCAATACGCCAACCTCTGTTAGCACGCAGTGATACGAGTCGATCACGACGCACAGTTCGAGTTCACCTGATATAGAGTACATAACGCGTTCGAGTGTTTGATTCTTCCTCAGTTGTTTCTTCCATCAACTGAGGTAAGTCGCTTATTGCATACACGCTACGATCTGTCGCTCACTATTACTAGTCTGTCTCTACTAGTATATACCCTAATCTCAGTTGTTTCTCCATCAACTGAGGTCTTCTCTACTAGGTATTAAAACCTCAGTCGCTCTTCTTCACCATCGGCGACAGGACGTTCGAGCTCACAGCGAATGCGCAGATTTGGCCCCGTGCGCTCAACGAGTTCATCGGCGGCGCGCGAGGATACCTTGTCCGACGCTTGTCGTCAACGACATTGGGTCTCTCGCGCTCTTACGTATCCTTCCGTTTCACATTCTCTATCTTAGCCATCATCCTCGCGCGGTCACCCAAGCCACAGAGTACCCTCCGCCATGACTCTGCGTTTCCGAACCGCGCATTCTCGCCGCACGCCTGGCCAAGTTGGCTTCTAGTGCTATCGCTTAGTTTGTCCCTCGTCCCTAAATAAACGTTTTTGCACCTCCGCACTGCCAACGAAAGGGATTCCCCGCTTTGAGTCCTACAATCTATGATAATGTATCTCCGATCCGCTTACAGAGGCCCGCCCAAGTGTCCTGCTATCATGGCCTGCTGCTATGAGGTGAAACGTCTTTAGAGCGCTTAGAATGGACACGTCGGAGCGCCCGTGACGGACGGACGACTGCCAGCCATTACACATCCAAGCGGCGGCATTTGCATCGTTTCATCACTTCACCCTTTCAAATGTGGCCCTTTCATCGCTTTTCAGCCCTTTATTGCGTATTTAGTCGTCTCACGGTTTATTGTAGCCCCTGAATTACTCCTTGATTCATACCAAGATTCATCCGTTTCAACCCAGAGCTAAGGCCTTTCTACATCCCTCGGGCCTGTCTGCCATGTTAGGTACAACAATATTGGACAGACAGCGAGGCTCATGAATGCACCACAGGAGAAGAAATGAATGATACATGTACCTTCCCCGCAAACCGGGCAGGCAACACCGTGACCGTTACCTCCGGCTAGATCCCACAGGACTGACAGAATTGCGTATCGCCGGTCGCCGGATCTGCGCTTAATTTCGGATGCGTAAACATGAAAGGATGTATTTGTCTGTCAACAAGTGTAAGTGTGTAAAAACCCCGGCGGAGGAGTATGACACTGAACCTGAATCCGCACCAGTTCCGGTGTTGCTTGTGATTGATCGATTGATCCATCGCATACCTAAGAGTGCGGAATGGGGGGAAATGGCCAGCAAAGTTGCACCACCCGCGCTAATAGTCTTCGAATAAGACAAGACTACCAATGGGGTGCTCATCTCGAAGCGCCGCCTTGAGCGCCGCCATCAGGGCCCATCATTGAGGTGAGTAAGTAGCCCGACGCTAATAGGGTACCAGGCATACGAGCCGGTGATGGCGAGAGAGGGCGTAAGCCATTTCCTACTTGAGTAGTATACTAGTACTGATGCGCCAAACCGTCCTGGTCACGTTGGGATTGCAAACTGCGCTCTTTTCTCGACTTGGCTCAGGGCCCAGATCGCCCAGACCCCACTCGCTTAGTGCGACGCTTACAAATGGGACCATACTACCGTAAGTTACGTACCGTACCTCCCACTTCCTACCCACACAAACAAACCCCCGACTCGGAAAAAAGGAGATCTGAAACGCAAACCAGCTTCAATTCAATCTTCCGACCTGCGTGATCTTCATCGTCGGTGCCAGTCATCAATCATGCCGTAATTTTGATCTATGTGCCAGTGTCCTTTGCTTGATGATGCAGCAAGTACGGTACATTACAGTATGTTACAGTACTGTCGGAGTCGGCCTCGGTGTGGATCTCTCGAGCCTTCGGGAATAAGGAGGGCTGAACAAGTTGCGCGCGCTCTTGATATTGAAAAAAAGCCCAAACTGATCCATCAGAGATCCCGCAGGTCTGAGCCGGCTCCGATCGCTCCCATCAAAGTTGATTTACCCCTCGCTCGTTCTCCTACTACATGTAGCAGATTCTCCCCTGCCCCACCTTTGTTCATGGTATCTGCAACAGAGGGAGACCATGCCACCGTAATGCCTTTTCTGACCCCTGGGCGATCCGAGACCCGGAGATTGTTACGCGCCGTGCCCAGTGCCCATGTAGCGTCTTCGAAGTCTGTTCGGGCTTATTAAGGGTCCAGATCACCAATCATCCATACAGTTATACAATTCAGGAAGCCACAATCAATCCCCGTCCGGGTTCCTGCCCCCGAAATTCTGTGATCTCAAGGAAGAGAAATACCTGTATCTGGCAGTTTCGCACGAGTTCGGGGTGCCAATATTGTCGATTTTAGGAATGGTCGTTGACTTGTTGATCGAAATGCGAATCCTATTGGGCCAGCTGGTATAAAAGCTGAATATTGCCTGAATATATGCCCGTTCTCGCACGCTCGCTTGGTCCCGCCGGCATCGGAGCCATGTTTAGACTTGGCTGGCCACACAAAGAGGGTGCCATGATAAGTTATCATTAGAAGCCACCACACGTGTTGAGAAAGCCTGATAACCTTTACGTACAAAGTATCTCGACTTGATTTGACTGATCTGCGTCAATGAAGCGGTGGGACGAATTACGAGCGCTTGTGGCTGAACTTTCTTTTTGGAACTTGAAGGTTCTTTCGGTTACTACTACTGTAGTTGCCCCAACGGAGGTTGCAATGCTCCTCACGGGCTTCACATCTTGCCCCCGGGAAACTACAGATATTTCAGGTTACAAGTCGGCGTTGAAAAGAAAAAGAAGCGACGGACATATCAGAAACAGTGGGATGCCCCTGGAAATAAAGAGGCGCGTCGCATTCCGTCATACCCGACCACCTAGTAAGCGCCTTTGAGGGGACAAAAGAAGAACATACCAGTATGAAGGCAGTGATGGAATGTCGGCGAAATGGTGTTTCATCGTCCTTCCTACGAACACATTGGCAACACGCATTGTCTGTAACGCACCCAGGGCGGGCAAGGCGGAGGTGTCCTGCAACGAGCAGGCGCAACGAGTGCGAAAAGGGGTAAACGAAATTCAAGATGAGGACAAACACCCAAGGCAAATTGCTGGCCAGGATGCTAGTGATGGCCGCCACTACTATAGCGAACCTGGATGGAAGAGGAAATTTACACGTAAACAGGATAGGGGCAGTACGATCGCGCGACCAATTCAGAACTCATCATGGGGGAAATTTCCACCGGCGGGACCGCCAGGTGAATGGATTTGGTGAATAACAAATTTGACTTGGCCTCATCGGAGAAACATCTCGACAAACTTCGCAACGCTACCGAACCAGTAGTTGCAAGGGGTGGGAGGGAAAGTTGGAAAACAGTACAAGAGGGCGGTGTTGTCAGAAGGCACAAGTCAGTGACAAAATATCACGCCGTCGTGATGGATAGGTAAAGCACAGCACTCACGAGTTTGTCCGACGATGGCCGCTTTGATCAACATAACAGTCACGCATAACTGATGGCAGACTATCACGGACTCGGATGAAGTAGGGCGTGCAGTCAATCTTTCAAACCCGTGCTAGTTATTCGCCGAAGTCATCGGGAAACCCAACTATGGCCATCTCAGGCTTCAACCATGCGCGTCAACGCCACGTGGGCTCGTGGGCTTCGTTGTCGGGGTGCAACTAGGTACCGACCGAATGGTCTTCATATGCGTGGGGAAATCCGCGGTGAATATTGAGTCCGAGGAGCTAAAGCCGGGACCAGGACCACAGTACAACAACACTGTAAATGTAAATGCAGCCAATTATTCCCTGACAGAGGCACGTCGAGTCGATATGACGCTGTACATACCAAAACGCTGCCAGACATATAGCTTGGCACATGTCACCGGTTGAAAGACTTAGACCCGCCACTCGCTGCTTTCTTCGAACAAGGCCCGGCTAAACACGCGACAAGCACCCGGAAAGCGGCGAGAGCAGGTCACACAGCGGGGAGGATGGTTGAATGAAAGAGAGAAGGTTGTGGATGTTTCAGCCACAGAAACAAGATCAGATCACAGTACACTCTTAGCAACAGACAGGCGCAGGATCGTGAGCGGGCGCGCAAGAATAAGAGCTGGTCAAGGCGGCAATCAGCCTGCACCGCGACAAATAGTATTGAGCGGTTCTGGAGAAGTGCACGATCTGTGAAAAAGAAGTCAGCGTGCCCACGAAAAAGCTGGGCCCCGGGCGGCGGATTGGGTTGAGGATGGAGCCTCGACGGAGAAGCAAGTCAAACCCGAGCGCGGAGGAGCATCAAATTTTAGAAGTGTGGAGGTGCGTCGCCAATCACAAGAGAGAGGAAAAAGAAAACAAATGTCATTTGCGCCCTGGACCCATGGCAGTTGGTGAGCGAATGAGATCGGTGGGTGTGTGCAGCGTGACCGTGGGAAGAGTGGGCTGATGGTCGAGCCACGTTTACCCCACGCGATCGTCACGTTATCACCCAACTAGGGTTGCCATTGTGCCACATTCTACCACTCTCTTGTTTTCTTCACCTATGGATGTCCTGCCGACATCACCAGGCACAATTTGGCTGTCTGGCACCTCGTAGGTCACGACGAGTTTCAATCTGGTAGCTCTGCCATCGCTCTCGCCGCTTCCGAAGATGCAAGCGTACCGAGTACATGGCGAGAGGCTTGATTTGCTTACTCGTACGTACAGGTCCCTTCTTCCTTTCTTAATCTCCCTCTCTCCGCCTGCTGTCCTTATATTATAAGTTACATGTAGTTGGCCACACCGCCGTCACAACTCCAACGCAACGCAACTCCCAAACTGCTGCTCCTCATGAACTCGTATCATCATAACTTAGATCCATCACTATTTCATCCGCACGACGCATCTTCTAGCACGCCCCAGAATGACAGATCCCAGGAATATCATCGTCAATCCCTCAAGACATGACGCAAAATCAAATTATAACGAAGTCCACCAACCGCCAGGTGCGGAGTCTGTGGGCCCCTGCCGCCTCCACCCACACAGCCGTATCCGGCCAGCCTTTCCTTACAAGACTCGCTTCCACCGGGGCACACCGAAATGGGAGAACACGCCAATCGGATGCCCACGTCATTCCTATGAAC
>WTXL01000145.1:0-73419 GCA_022376525.1 Russula vinacea | reverse complement strand
GGAGGACATGCCAGTGGTCGAAGCGTGCTGAGAGGATAATGAAGGGTCCGTGGGTAAAAGCGTATGAGAGGGGGACGCACGAGAGCCTGGAGAGCCCCATGTGTGTACAGAAATTCCCATGCCAGTGCCAGTATGGAAATGGAACAGCATTACAGCTAAATTTATATCGATGGTCGCACTTTCACCATTTACGACTTAGAATTTTGGTTTTATCGACTAAATAACTCTAACCAAATGGGGCATCGTTTTAATCTCCGATTCTCTGTTTGACCTCTGTACCAGTCTCGTTCGCACATCGATATCAGCAATTCTTGTACTGTAATGTGGCTGGGAGGAATATGGACATGACAACTAATCGCTAAGTCGTATCTACTGAAATTGCGACTATCGATATGAATTTAGCTGTAACGGCACTATCTGATGAATGATGGAATGGAACCTGTCCGCGATCAACATGTGGATTCCGAAATTCTGGCTCAGATGCCGAATTAGTGCTCGAAATGGCCGTGGCTCGGCCGCAGCAGTCTCCGTACTATCACGTTACTAGTGTTGCAAATGACCCCCCTTATGCAAATTTGACAAGATTGCACTCGATCACCACATTCCCATTATCATTTCTACCCAAAAAAATTACAGTAAGTAAAGTAGCATCTATAGATATTAGATCAAGAGGGGAAAAAAAGATCTGTCAATAAACTGGAGTATGGTGCGACTAAAAAAGAGGAGGTATGGTGAAATGTGAGGTCCCTGACCCCCAGATCCCAACGATGTCAATAGTCCCACTTCATTCTGTTGGGCTAGCATGTTAGAATACACCTCTGAGGTTGCAAATTATTCATTTGAAGGGATGAAACACGCCTGATCAAAAACTAGAACATAATCTCATTTTGAGGGTCTCCAAGAGTGACAAAAGCGTGATGATTTCGGGTTTTGCCAGCCGGCATCATGGGCAACCCGAGTTACCGGTGACCCAACTGACGCGACTCAGCAACCACTTCATAGTTGCCGAATGTTGCCGTTGATGTGACAATTTGTGACAAATTTTGCAGAAGGGGATGAAAAGCACAGAGCATTCATAAAGGGGAAAACAAATAAGCAAAAATTACAATATGATGGGATATTCTTTATTCTGTCAGTATGTACAATTTGAAGTTGCTGTGATGTGTTGTTGAAGCTACAGAAAATAAAAACCCAATTTTTGCAACACCCGGAACTCGACAGTATACAGTATTTCGGAGTGGGAGTCATGAAGTATACCAAGGTCACGCGTCACGTGCCATAATACCCAAGGATCGTGCTGCTCTCTCCATCTCTCCGTCTCCCTGCCGTCTTCTCCCTCTCTTAGTCCCTCTCCCTCACCCAAGATCGAGTCTCTAGTGACTCTCTCTTTCCCCCTCCCGTCTCCCCGTCTCTTTCTCTCCCTTCTCCCATCTCCCCGTCTCCCTATCCCCAGCCCCAAACACGAGCGGACCATCACCCTCAACATCTAAACCCTCACCCTCGCTCCAAACTCATGCCCTCAACACCTACATGCATGCCTTCAAAGTCCACATGCACGCGCACGCCATCCGACCCTCCCTTGTCCCAAACGTCGGAGGTCTTTCTCTCGCGCGGCACCTGTTAGGTAAGCACTTGCTACCGACAGCTATCTCGCCTTCGCTGACGCCTTTTGACCTTGATGTGCCTCATGACCATGTCCTCGCTCACGACGCACGTGCACGCGCACACCGTCGACACGCACGTGCCTTCGAGACCTACACAATATCCACTTGCATGCGCACCCTCAATACTCACGAGCAAGCAGGGCGCGTCACGCATTGGATGCCTCGACTTCGCCACCCCCTCCCTCGCCTCAAACGCGAGACGGAGGGGGTTCTTCTCATCTTCTTTTCCAGTGCCCCTTCCCCCTCTTGCCTCAAACGCACGTCGTAAGGGACTTCTCGCTCACGCATCTTTGTCGGTTTGCCCTTGCCTCGTTTACACCCTGCACATACACATAAGTATGTGATGGTACCATTCACATTTGCTGACAATTTTGCCCTCACCGCTCCTGTGTCCACCGTGTGTCCCGTGCCACGATGTTCATGCCACCCTCACATCGTGCCCAGCTGGAGAATCTTGTATGCAGGCTATCTGGCACGTGACCGACCCTACCGGACGATTGAAACTCACAGACCCTTATTTTTTATTTTTTAAAAAAATCCGATTTATATACCACTTGTCTGGCGACAAGCTCAAGGACAAGCTGCTACTCTCGTGACTACTGGAAGAGAAATACATGGTGACAGGGGGTTCGAGGTGTGCTAAAAGCGGTTGTACAAAGAGGGGACAGAGGGTGCCATGCAGTCGTTAACGGTGGCAATGCCGCAAATGCTAGTAGGTTTTATAGTATTAGTAACTCACTGGCCAGAGGTCATAATACCCAGCTGTAAAAACGAAGGTCATGAAGGTCACGAATTCTGTGTTGGGATGATAAAACAGGCTAGGAACCGGAAGGTACAGTAGATCAGGATATGAGTAGGAAGGAGAGGTAGCTGAGAAAAAGTAGAGTAGCTTGCGCCTATAAAAAGGAGATGAAGGTATGGTACTGAGTGTGCATCTCTTCATGGCCCTCAACCATCTCGATCACCACCAAACCAGAATCGCACGTTTAAGACCGTGCCGCGCCGTCATGGTACCGTCACTCGCTGAGCACACGGCTCTGCTTGTTCTTGTTGACTGTACCAAACTGAAGAGGCATATCGTCGTCTTTATCCATTGCGAAGGCATCTGCGCCGCGGTGAATCAAAAAAAGGGCCATCTCTTTGTTGTTCGCCACCATGTGCAGTGGAGTCTTGCGCTTCCAATCCTTTAAGTTCACTTTTGCGCCTCGTTTGAGCAGGCATTCCGCAATCTGAATATCCCCTTGTTGCGATGCTATATGCAATGGAGAAACGCCACTGTCGTCCCGCACGTTTGGATCGCCTCTGTATGCCAGTAAGGAACGTACAAGGGCAATGTCTTTGTTGTTACCGCCAGGTGCAGTGGAGCCTGCTCTTCAAGTTTTTAGGTTCGCATTCGCGCCTCCTTGAGCAAGCTCTCCGCAATGCCGATATCCCTTTCTGCGATGCTATATGCAAAGGAGAAAATCCACTGTCATCTCGCACGTCTGGATCGCCTCCGTGCTTCAGTAAAAGTCACAAATTTGCAATGTCCGTGACTTGATGCTATATGCAACGGCGTCGAGTTATTGCTGTCGCATGCATTTACATTGGCGCCATGTCGACTAGCAGATTGACAAGGTCGGAGTCTTTGTGGAACAACGCGAGATGTAAAGGAAGCCTCTCTTGTCGTCAGGAATATTCACATCCGCACCCTTCTAATTAATAATTGGCGATGTCGAAGTTTTCATTGTTCAACGCAAGATGTAATGGGGTCAATTTCAGCACTATTGAGAGGTTATCATCCCGAGCGTTGACATTCGCGCCGTTTTCGATCAGCAGTTGTACCACTGCAAGATTTCCGGTGTCCAGTGCGATGAATAACGCAGGCGAGTGGCCTGAGTCCGTGGCTTGCATACGGGCCCCATGGGATAGTAAGAACGAGACAGTCTTGGGGTCTCCTGTTTGTGCAGCCATGTGTAACAGACTCGACACGTCGTCGTCCTGGAAATTCGCTTCTGCGCCATGCTCGATTAGTATGCGGGCAGTTGATAGATGTCTCTTGTACAGCGCAGCCTGGATTGCTGTTACGTAGTGACCACCTTGGCATTAACGTCCACGTGACGCTCAACGATAAGCTGCTCTGCCAGGGAGTGGAAGCCACATAGTGCAGCATAATACAATGGGGTAGCATTCGGCCGAATTGCGCGGGTGTGTGTGATCGTGAAGGTTCGTCCATGTCATATATCCAGACCAGTTCGCGAATTGGTTTGTCCGGGTCGAAGAGTAGTTCAATCGCTCCCGTTATATGGGAGGTTACGTTCTCGAACCGCGCATGATCGACCCAGTGTTTAGCAGCGTAATCAGCTAGGGGGAAGTCCTCATACTGTCTCGGTCGAGGTGATCCTCAGACCGGAGTAGGACGCCGAGACATGCTCGGGCGAGGGTTTCATGTGCAGGCTCGAGTGAAATATGATAGGATGAGATATGGCCACTCGATGTAGCGAGGCGGTCCGAGGTCAAAAATTCCTCTACCGAGGGTGGAAACTGTACCACCCTGGAGCCATCGATATTGACTATAGAAACCAAACTGGTGCATGTTGATTGTACAGCTTCATCTTGGTGGTCGGCCAGCGCCAATTCTCGTTGAGTCTCGGAATTGTCCTCCAGGGCCGAAGTCCACTGCAAGGACCTCCGCGAGCTCCTCGACACGGAGTGGCCGAATGGCGAAACAAGGCATTGCAAGAGACGATGCACATATTCTCTGTCCGGTTTTTTGATTTCCATCAGTATACGCTTGTATATGTCGTCCAGGGTTTGGGTATTCGTTAAGCTACTGCGCAGACTTGCTGGGAAGCAGTGACGGAGAATCTGCAGCTGGAAAACGCCAAAGGAAATGAATAATAGACAATATGAGCAAGGCAAATGGGCGCATAATGGGGCTCTGACATTCCATCTGCCCGTTTCGTGAGCCCAACGATAACCCGTCTTTGTCCTCACATCTCCATCTATCCATGCTTTGTCTGAATAAACGACCTCCCTGATGTAGTCGGCGATGGCTTCTTTTTGTCCGGTCTCGTCATGTAGGGGTACCCGGAGCGATGTTAAAGGTGCGAGGACAAATAGAATGTCTAATCGGGCGGCTGGTGACACACGCCGTAAATTGGAAGGCGTAAGTTGACGAGTTGCTCCACAAGATCCAGGATCTCTTCACGTGGCGACGGCATCCCAGAGGTATGGGACATTCATCGATCGCGTCCATGATAATGTACGTAGGGAGTTGGCTCTGCAACGAAAGCATATTTTTCAGGCATTCTGTCAAAATGCCATCAGAAGGCATCTGCGCGCCGCTGTTGTGTACTGAGTAAAGATTGTAGAGTTTATCACGCCAATCGTCTGACTGAGTAGACAACTGGAAAATGAGAGAGGAGATCGTGTCGCGAAGGTTTCGCTTATGGTGTCTCTGAAGTCGAAATAAAAATAAGCCATAAGGGCCGATCCGGCGTTGTACATGACTTTGATGTCCTCATGATGCGGAGCTTAGCAGCGACATCATTGCTTTACACAGCAGTAGCCCATGGATGACGAACCATAGGGTGGTCTTGCCTGATCCAGCTATAAAAGCAGGATCTGTCAACAGTCAACTTTAAATACAGAAAAGCAAACATACGTATACCATAGATCCATAAGAGCGAGTGCCGCCGCGAGTGCGGCGAACTTGAACCTGTGGACTTCCATTTCCTAAAGGTTTTGTCCTGAAGGAACCATTCGCCTGTCCTCGTGTGAAAAGCACCCCGCGCAAGGTTGTGATTCATTGATGGGTCTGGAGGCGAGAGCCAACTTCGAATTTGATCTTGTAGGCTAGAGCTTGAGCCTGCATCGGCAACGGCCGAGGGTATAGGAAAACGGCTTAGATTTGCAACGTCGTCAACCATCTGTGATTGGATGGCTTCTGTTTCCAGACCACCTGGACGTGAAAAGGTTAGGAGAACAATGGCAGTTGGCGAATTAGGGTGGCGTAAAAATCCTCTCACCGATATTGCTGTGCAATTCCATCGCCCGTGCCAGATGTTCTAGCTTCCGCAAGGCATCCTCGATGACATTCCTCGTTATCACCTTTTTAAGTACTTTTCTGATTACAGATGAGTAAATAATGACATATCTACCAAGGATGAACCTACTCGCTCGCCCCTGTGTAATGTCCTCCGTTGCACTGGTTAGAATAGAGAGCACTACCAAGAGGATCTCTTCATTTATGTCCTTCCTGGACCCAGGTAGTGTGACCTTAAGCTCAAGTCGTCGGAAGATCTTCCCCACGCGTCCAAGAATATAAATGAGCCTATCCTGACTGGCGCTAACAGCCGGAGCCATCTAGAAAAAAATCAGGCATTACGTCTGTCCGAACACGGGAAGCCACTCACTGACAGAAGGATACCGATCGCGACAAAGATAAGTTTCGCAGGGGATAATAACTTTGAAAAAAATGTTAGGGGCAGGACGATCTGAACGGACTAGCACCGATAATTACCAGACCAACGCCTTCCTGAACACTCGCGGAAATGGCAACGAGGACGTTAACAGTCGGACTAAGCAGCAATGTCCATGACTTATCGCCGCTCCCTGATCGATCAATCCCCCGGACTTGCTCCTGAAGCACTGATACGACGGCACGGGGGATTCACATGTTCGCAGCCTGAAGGCTAAGGCATGCGATAAGAGGTCATTCCTTGTCCGCTTCTTATACACATGCAAACCGTGGCTGAATGCGGATGGACGGTTTGCCATAGTAACACGGATAGCAAGACGCAAGGCAAGACGCAAGGTAATACCCATAGTAGGGGACTTGCTAAAAGATATTCGTGGCAGTAGGTGGAAAGAGTGATGGGCGAAGGGGGGACTGAAGGAATCCGTTTGCTGAACCGACCAAAGGGAATCGATTAAGAGGCGTAAAAGTAGTACTATAATAGTACCGCCGATTGCGGGCCCTAGCGGCCTGGGCCCGTCTACTGTGCGTACTTACCCCTTTCTCGGGAACGCTTCTCATTCTTGGATGGGGTTTCTTGCGGCAAGGGGACAATCGACGAGCTCAGAATGGATACATCGTTTACCCCACCATAATGCTAATAGACAGGCGCAAATGTAACCACTTTTATAGTACTATTAAAGCTATATATTAAAGACCTGGGCCACCTGGCCAGCAGTACAACAGACACATGCATGGAACTTCTTACAGTAACGCCACGAGATTCCCGCGAAGCACGGAGTTGAGCTCAGAATGCATACATGTGTTTACCCGAGTTTACCTGCCATCTTTTATCTGATTGACAGGCACATCCGATGTTTCGCCGAGCGCAGTCACGGTACAAACTACAAATACCGTACTGATTCCTTTCCAGCGGTAACACTAGGTTCCATGCCGCACACACCAGTAGACCTCGAGAGAGCTGTGCACCCAGGTCCTGACCAGGTTCATCGTATGTTTTGTTCCTTGTCTTGTCATTTCTCCTTTGGCCAGTTGTATTTACCCGAATCAATAAGACGTTAAAAGGACAAACACGATGAACCCCTCCGGTGACGATAGGAGACCTGCAGACGCAAACAGTAGCTCTCCCAAGGACTCTTCTGAAGAACTGGATTTCGACGATAGTGCCAATGCACTATGGTCTCGTTACAGAAGCGAGGCTGAAGGTCACGACAAGGCCACAATAAAGACTTTAAAGGACGACATGGAGGGTCTCCTTATATTCGTGTGTTTATGTATTTCTATTCTATTGTGCCTTGATCGCGCTAACGGAAGGACCGATAAGGCTGGTTTGTTCTCTGCTGCCCTCACCGGATTGGTTGTCGATCGTTCTCAAACCATACAACCAACCCCCGCTCAACAATCGGCGTACTTCCAGAAACAATCAACCCTGCTGCTCAATCAGATCTCCCAGCAGCTTTCCTCTCTCGGAGCAACGGCCTCCATCTCCCCCGATATATCACTCTCAGACCCCACTGTCAATCCGTCAACGTCTGACGTCCGGGTGAATATCTACTGGTTTATGAGTCTCGTATTCAGCCTTTCTGCAGCACTCCTTGCGACCCTCGTCCAGCGGTGGGCCCAGGACTACATGCACATGTTCGAGCGTTATAGTAACCCATTGAAGATCGCGCGAATTCGACAGTATTTACGCGAGGGGGCTGAGCGCTGGCGCATGCCAACGATAGCAGAACTGGTACCTGGGCTCATCCACTTCTCCCTATTGCTATTTTTTATTGGGCTTGCCGACTTCCTTCTTCATGCCTATCCAATTGTCGGCAAATTCACTCTGCTCCCCATCGCCTTCTGTGCTACGCTCTACATCGTCAGCACCCTTGCACCGATCTTTGACGCACAATCTCCATATCGTACCTCGTTATCTGGTTTGGTTTGGCTTTTCACTTCTTGGCTGCGTTCACAGCGCAACAAACGTTTCGGCGCTAAACCAGAGCGGGCAGAGCCATTGAGCTCGGATATGGCCGACGAACAGATGCAGCTGGCAATGGAAAGGACCGACAAACGTAGGGTTCGCGATAAAAAGGCGATTGAATGGTTAGCTGAGAAGCTCAAAGATGCCGAGATGGAATCTTTAACTCAGGGAATCCCTGGTTCATTCAATACGGGATATGGCCGAGAAATATGGAATGGACATCTCAAATCCCTGCCACAACCTCCCGACGAAACCGTTCCGGATGCCGCCGTCACTCAAAATGACGACCCTAATTCCGCTCAATTGGAATTGGACCAAGAGCGAGCCGTCCCGCGAGTGGCCGGCGCACTGCGCGCCGTTCTGCGGAATTGTACATGGCCGCTAGTTCGCACCCGCTTAGACCCTAGGAACACGGACAATGAGCTTACTGCAGACATGCAAAGGCAGCGGACTATATTTTGTCTCCCCTTTGCTCCCTCCAGCCCTACCTCACCCCGACAACTTCCCAACGCGCCCAGCAGCATCACACCCGAACGTGTGGACGTCAGAGACCTCTGCAACGCATTCAGCACCTATTCGAAACATATGACAATCGTGACCGCATCTCGGATATGGAAGAATGGCGCAAGCGTTCACGTGCATGCGTCGAGACCGCAGCGTCATTTGTATTCTGTATGGGCCATGACTTGGACGAGTTTGGAGACATCGGGAAGCTGCTTAGCGACCTTGGCGAAGCTGAAGAGACCAGCAAGTGGTCAGAAACTAGCCTGAACCGGTCATTCATGACGCGGTGGACCTGTCTTTCACTGGTGGCCACCAGTCGAATGCTGAGAACCAGACGCCTGCAGGAGTGCGCACGCGTGAATGTGGGTTTTCTTGTGCTGTATAAACAGTACAATGCGGTGGAAGACAACTCTTTGGACGATAACTTGGCTCTCCACAACGCTAAAAAGATAGACGAACAATTCGTAACGGCATGGGACTGTGTGGATAGGCTCTATTCGAAACTCATGGACTTTCGGGTCCAAAACCCTGAGGAAGCGTACGACTCGGAGGCGGCATTAGAAGTGGGGAAAGCGCCATTACTCGAGCTGAAGAACATAAAGGTCGATGCCAATGGTATCGGACTAATCGATATGGGCATCCTCAAACTTCAAAGCGAGATCGACGGAGTTAGTCATCGGTTGACTCGGCAGTTACCTGGCGTAGCACTCGACACCCTGGAACCTACCTCTTTGGCAAACATTGTTGACTTCATTTCTAACCCTATCGGGCCCCAATTGCTATACCTTCGACAGCGGTTTCACGATCTGCGCAACTTCTCCAATTGGGACATTAGGGAAGTTGTCCCGAAAATACTGGAGAAAATATCCTCTTCTCCACGAGTGGCTGTGCATCGGCAAGGACTGATGGAGCGGCAATTATGGCGTCTCCAAGATCTATCCGTCGGCGGCGCTTTTGGCTTTACTCTCGAATTGTATTTCCTCGTCCTCCGGAGATTACTACCGTCGTCTGCTTCATCTGAGCGGGATTCCAGGGAGTTCGCTACCTTTTACAAGGGCGCATTCAAGACCATCACGGATGACTGGACAAAATACGTGAATTCTCCAGGGACAAAATACGTGGATTCTCCAGGGACAAAACAAATTATTCTTAACCTCGTCTGCGATATATGTGTTCCAGATCGTGGAATCTTTTCTAATTTCCGGTATCCCGACGTCATCATGATGGAACTCGTGGAGACGTTGCGCAAGATGATTAGTGGGCGGCCGAGCCCCTATATCGAAGCTGCGATGAAAGAGCTTCAGGATGTCGTATCCACACCCGATCCCAAGGATTTCCGATGGGCCGCGTACGAGGCGACCTTAGAGGGCCTCCGCCAGCCCGGGCCTCCCAACGGCCATCCTCTTCCAGAACCCTTTCAAGTCGGGCCAGGTCAGTCGCAAAGACGTGTAGGAATGTCTCCTACGTTATCCTGAAACGCCGCACAATCCATGTCACGACCACCTTGACGCGCCAGCAACCCTCCCAAAACCCTCTCTCCGAGACTCTGACCCTCGCCATCACTCCCTCGCTTGTCATACTCGCCCCAGTATAGTCACGGTTCTATCAAGTACCAGTTACTGTACCCCTTTGCCTCTTTTGACTTCTATTCTCTTTTGTCATAATGAGACTGCGCCGACCAGCCCCTATCTAGACATCGTGTCCCCTACTTGACTGTATTTTTGTTCTTTGAGTTTCATTTTCAAAGACCTACTTACTACTATTGATATCCCTTTGTTTGTTGTTAGTGCGTGTATAGCAGATACTATGCTCGGGTCTCCTTAAAAAGACCTCGTCTCGTTTTCGAAATCCCTGCCATTTGCAGGGGCCAGCAAGGGGGCCAGTGTCAGGGCTCCCCTGGGTTTGAGTTGATAGTTGAGAAATGCTGTGTGCGGCTCAAATTGAAATTGAAGTGAAATGAAATGATCTCACCTGCGCGAGACGCTGGAATCAGAGATATCAGCCCTGTTCGGATGGGCTGACAACGCTGACAGCCGGTCTGCAGCTCAGCTGATAAATTTGGTGGGTGGCATGTCTGCCATCGTTGTCAGTCCATCCAAACAGGACCTTAGCAAAGGTATAGTCGACGTACTGAAGGGAAGTAGGTGCGAGTGAACAGTGAATGATACAAGTGACTCGGAAGTCACAGAGGGAAGAAGTCGGAACGCGGTGTGACGGATTGGCTCGGGTGCAACGCTGTACGGTTCGTAATCGCTCGGTAGAATTCGCTAACGCTCGCAGATCGCAACTCGAGTTTAGAGACAGAAAAGAGAGAATCAATTGGATGATCTGCTAGGAGGCCGAGAGGCTCCCTTTACACATGGGGACGGACACAGGACACAAACGAACAATATAGTAAATACAAAAGGATGCAACTATCTAATCACAGCGACCACCGTGTGACGCTTGTGGCTTCCGAGGGAATGCGGGTCGTACGCAACGCTCGCGACGTCCTTACAGTACACAAAAGATCTCCTACATCATATCACGAATACGGTATCTCGTATACTGTAAGTACGTTGTAAAGTCGACGGGCAGGAGCTACTTTACAGACTTGGCGCCATACTTAGACAATAGTTTCATAATCTCATGATCGCACAACGCTGACGCCGATCGTGAAGAGGTCCAGCCCAATTTGTCGGCCGCATTGACGTCCGCGCCGTGTTCCAGTAACAATTGCACGGCTTGGATGTTCCTGCTCCCACCGCACAGTGCAGTGGAGTCCTGCCGCGAGAGCTGTCATGGGCGTTGACCCTCGCCCCGCGTTTAAGCAGCATCCGAGCGAACTCGAGATGTCCGTGGAACACCGCTTGGAACAGCGGTGTCCAACCATCTTCGTCTCGGGCATTGACATCTGCGCCACGATCGAGTAGACACTGCCCGGCTTCGAGTTCTCCATTCCATGACGCTCGATGCAGCGGTGTCCAGACAGAGGTGCCCCGGTCATCCACGTCGGCGCCACAATCAAGTAGCAATGACAAAAGGTCGGCATGTCCTGCTAACGCCGCAACGTGCATCGGAGTCACTTCTCTCCCGCCCCTGGCATTTATATGCTCTGGATGCTTGGCGATTAGGTGGTCGGCCAAGTCACGAAATCCGAGGAATGTGGCGTAATATAGGGGGGCTGCTTCAGGTTTTTCGGGACGCACGCTAGACATGATACGACCTCCCCTATCTTCATTGTAAACCCAAAGCCAGGTCGCAAAGTGTGGCCTGTCAGCATCAAACAGACATTCCATCCCATCCTTGATGCGTGCTGACGCATTCCCAGACCGGACATGCGTGACCCAGTACTGAGCAGCGTATCGAGCCAACGGGAAGTTTTCGATCTTGCTTCGGTCAACGTGATTGTCCAATCGGAGGAGGACGCCAAGGCATGCTTCCGCGAGAATCGTATGTGCAGCCTCGAGTCGGATATGATAGCGCGAGACATCCCTGATGGGCTCCGCAAGCCGGTTCGCCATCAAGAATTCCTTGACGGAGAGATGTGAAAATTGGACGATCCGTGAATTCTTGTCTTTGATGACGATCACCAAACTTGAGCAAGCCGACATCACCGCCTCTTGATCCTCCCAACGCCAGCCTGGATTTAGCTTTGGGATCCCTTCCGCTGCGTTGAAGTCAACTACAAGGACTTCTGCGAGCTTCTCGACTCGAAGTGGGCGGACTGCCGCTATCAGACATTGCAACAATTGGTGGGCATGTCCTTGGTTCGGCTTCCTGATCTCCTTCAGTATGCGCTCGTATGTCTCGTCCAGGCTGTCGGGCAACTCTTTCAGGATACGCCGGACACTTGGTGGAAAACTGTGCCGCAGGACTTCCAATTGGCAGAACACCCACCGGAACCCATTTCATGGAGTTTCAGTTTTGATTATAAGCCGATGATAACATGCTCACATTCCACCCGCTTTTTCTGACAGTGTGTTGATAACCAAATCTCTGTCCTCATCCCGCCATCTCCGCATCCTTTGGTCTGAGTGGACAAAAGATGCGACGTAGTTGGCAATATCTTGCTGTTGTCCAACTTCGTCATGAAGGGACACAGGGTGTAGGGTTAAGCGTTCGAGGACGGCCTGAATGTCGTGCTCAGGCCGACTCGTAACGCATATGTGGAGATTCGGGAGGTGAACCGTGAAGGCCAACAAGGTCACCCACAAGTTTGAGGACCTCTTCCCGCGGAGATGGAATGGTAGACGTGATCGGGCACTCTTCGAGCGCATCAAGCATGATGCAAGTAGGTCCCTGCGCCTCGAGGGTTAGCATTTTTTTGAGGCATTCCACCATAGCGCGATCGCTGGGTTTCCGTTCTCCGCAGTCATGTGGAGAATAGAGTCGGGAGAGTACAACGCCACAGGGATCGGACCAAGCAGAAAGTTGGATGAGGCTGAACGTCCTCTAACCATCGTCAATTCAAATTTGAGACATGTATGCAATTCGGTGAAACGGCGACGAGAATGCCAGTCATGGGTTGAGGCAAGGTTAGCCACGACCTCGTGAACTCGCCGCGCCGCGCTTTTCACAACACACAACAATCTTGACAACAAATGGGGTGAAGGCGGGGTCCGCGCAAAACTAACAATTTCGACTATGTCTGAGTTGTGGATGATATAAGTCTATTCGGAACGCAAGGCTTACAGTAACTTTCGGAAGCGCGGAAGCTCACAGTAGTGACTTTCCGAGACAAGAATACAAAGGATTGCCCCGGAATCGAGGGCTAAAAACAGTACACGGCAGTAATAACTTAAGTACAAAGACTAGAAAGGTCGAACCGCGGGAGATGTGCCAAAATGTGTAGGCCCGGGTATGTCTGCGGTGACTCGAGAGTGGTAGGCTGTACATAGTAAGAGCAAAACCAGTAGCGTATGAGTAGTCGAAAGGAAGGCGTCACCCTTCCTTGCCATATAGTAAGAGCGGAGACAGGGCATTAAGCAACGAAGCTAATAATTAGAAAGTAGGCTATGAGAGATTTCACCCCGGCGTCGTGATAGCACTCGAGAGAAAACAACTGGGCTCGGAACGTTAGGACGTAGATTCAAGAGAAACGTCCAGTAGTCGCTGGCACAAGAGTATGATGCATCATGGGGGATCGAATCACCGCAGAGAGTCATGCACCGAGTCTAGTCGGGGAGCGCAAGCAAGCACGGGTATCATACCATTACGGGTACAATACAGACTCAAGTAGTATTCTACGCCTTCCGCTTGCCGCTCGCCACCGTGACCGGGCGCAAATTGACCGGTATCTGGTTTCGGTTGTCCTGCGCGTACGGATTGGCCCCGTGCTCGATCAACAACCGCTCCAATTTCGAGTTGCCGTTCTTCGATGCTTCATGCAGCGGAGTTCTGCGATCGCCGTCCGCGACGTTCGGGTCCGCCCCTCGTGTGAGTAAACATCTGGCGACTTCGACGACCCCCTCCTGCGTCGCGATGTGCAAAGGCGTCCGGCCTTTATCGTTTTGTACGTCCGGCATGGCTCCGTGTTCGAGCAAGTACTCCACGACGTCGGAAGGCCCGCGGCGAGAGGCTACGTGCAACGGCGTCGAGTGCGTGTTGTCCTCAGGGTCTACATTCGCGCCATGCTGGATCAGCAATTTAACGAGCCCGAGGCCTCCATTGTCCGATGCAAGATGTAATGGAGTTCGATGCATGTTATCCCGGGCGTTTACATCCGCGCTACGCTGAACTAGCAAGTTGACGAGGTCGAAGTTTCCGTTGAGCGATGCTAGGTGCAATGGGGTTGATTTCTTGTTGTCCTGGGCTTTCACATTCGCGTCGTTCTCAACAAGAAATTCGGCCACCTTCAGGTTGCCATTTGCCAATGCGAAATGTAATGGGGTCGACATCTTGTTATCCTGTGCATTAACATCGGCGCCGTTCTCAACCAGTAATTTGACAATCTCAAGGTTCCCCTTGATTGATACGAGATGTAACGGAGTCGAGCCCTTGTTGTCTCGACTTGTCACATCCGCGTGGTATTCCAGCAGTAATCGAACCGCATTGGAGTCACCGTTGACCGATGCTATATGTAACGGAGTACGATCCTTCCCATCCCAAACATTCACCTCCGCACCTGATTCTAGCAGCGACCGGACGACGTTGGAGTGACCGCTACATGACGCAATGTGCAGCGGCGTCGACCCGGAGTGTCCATGATGCCGGACGTTCGCATCTGCCCCTTTCCGAAGTAACGGTCGAACGACCTCGAAATATCCAAAATACAACGCCATACGTAGCGGATTCGAGTCCTCGTCGTCCTGGGCGTTCACATCTGCACCATGTTCAATAAGTAAGCGGGCGATGGCGATGTGCCCCTTATACAAGGCCGCATGAAGTGGGGTTACGTAACGACCACCTCGGGCATTAACGTTCATGCCCCGGTTAACGATAAGGTGCTCTACAAGCCAAGGGAAGCCACACACTGTGGCATAGTACAATGCGTCAGCCTGAGGTTGGGTTGTGTGTGTCGCGGGGGAATCGGGGGATTCGTCTATATCGTACAGCCAAACCCAGGCTGCAAAATGTGGTTTGCATGGATCGAAGAGTGCTTCCATCCCGTCCTGTATGTGTGAGGCTACGTTCCCAAATTGGGCATGATCGACCCAATGTCGAGCCGCGTATTCAACTAGAGGAAACCCCTTGGTATTGTCCTTGTCGATTTTGTCGTCCAGGCGAAGTAGGACACTAAGGCAAGCTCGGGCAAGGATTAGATGCGCCGGCTCGTGTAGAATATGATAGAATGAAATACGGCCACTTGATGTAGCGAGGCGATTCGATATCAAGAATTCTTTTACGGAGTGGTGGGAAAACTGTACCAATTTGGAATCGTCGGTGGTGATGACCTCAACCAAACTGGAACAGGTGGATAGTACGGCTCGTTCTTGGTCCTCCCAGCGCCAGTTCACGTTGAGTTTTGGAATCGTTCCCTCGGCGTCAAAGTCAACTGCGAGGACCTCCGCGAGCTCCTCGACATGAAGAGGCTGACTAGCGACAGTAAGGCATTGCAAGAGCCGAAGAGCATGCTTTCTGTTCGATAGGTTGATTTCCATCAATATGCGCTCGTAAGTCTCGTCCAAACTCTCGGGTAATTCATCCAAAATACGGCGCACACTCGGTGGGAGACAGTGTCGCAGCGTATCCAGTTGGCAGGACACCCATCTAAACCTAGATAATAGATAACATGAGCAATAGAGTGGGGTGCACAACAAGGCCCTTACATCCCCCCCGCTTGGTCCGAAAGTGTCTTGATAACCAGGCGTTTATCTTCGTCCCTCCACCTTTCAAATTTTCGATCTGAATCCACCACAGCCGAGACGTAGTCGATGATGTCTTGCTTTTGTCCAATTTCGTCGTGTAGAGATACCCGGTGAGATAGTAAGGGTTCGAGGACGGCCCGAATGCCGATCTCGGGCCGGCTGGTGACACACAACCGTAAATTTGGAAGGCGTAACTCGATGAGTTCTTTCAGAAGTTCCAGAGTGTCTTCACGTGGTGACGGCACCCCAGGGATATCAGGACATTCATCGATCGCATCCATGATAATGTAAACAGGGGATTGTCCGGGCAGTGATAGCATGTCTTTCAAGCATTTCGTCAAAACGCCACCAGTAGGTATCTGAGCGCCGCGATTGTGTGCCGAGTAGAGGCATGAGAGCATATCACGACAGCGGTCGGACTGAGCAGATAACTGGTAAAGGAGAGAAGGGATCATATCAAGATGGCTTTGCTTGTTATTGTCCTTGAAATCGAAATAGAAATAGGCCATAGAAGCCAACCCGGCTCTTTGCATGGCATTGATGTCCTCAATGATTGCAGAGCTGAGCAACGACGTCAGTTCCCTCGGACAGAACTGGAGAAGGAATAACGAACCAAAGGACGCTCTTGCCGGATCCCGCTGCGAAAACAGGAGTCCCTCAGCAGTCGAGCAGCAATAGCAGAAAACCTAACATACGTTTTCCGTGAATCCACAAGAGAGAACCTTCGGATTTCCATTTCTTGAAGGTATTGGCCTGGAAGAACCACTCGGCGGTACCCTTATGGCGAGCCTGGCTCACCATATTGTGATTCGTTAACGGGTCTGGAGGCGAGAGCCATCTTTGGATCTCTTCTGATGGTTGGTGCCGTGGGGCAGTGTCGGAGCCTCCACTGGCAGATGCGAAGGAAGTAAGAGGACGGCTCGGGTCTTCCACGTCATCCACCGTCCCTGGGATCACGATTCTTGGTTCCTGGCCATCTGAAAATGCAAAGGTTAGAACATCGGCGGCAACCAACCAGAGTGGGCATACTATGAGAGGTAATGCTCCCGTCAATAACGCTCCTTTCTGCTACAGCCGCCGCCGCCAGCGTCAATTCGTCTAGCCTTTGTAAGGCACCCTCAACGACATTTCTCCCTAGCAACCTCTTCAGGTATTTTCCTGATTAAGGAGAAGTAAACAACGAGATACATATATAGGATAAACTTACTTGTTCGCCCTTGTGCAATTTCCTCCGTTACGATAGTTAGGATAGAGAGTACTGTCAGCATGATTTGTTCGTTCAAGTCCCTAGAAGACTGAGGCGGTGGGATCATAGTGTAAGTGTGGAGTCGTTCGAAGAACTTGTCCATGCGTCTGAAGACGTCGATGAGCCCGTCCTGACTAGCATGAACGGTATGAGCCACCTAAAAAGTTTAGGTATCACAATGGCCCCGCGCACGGGAATAAAGGAAGGTCCTCACGGAGAGGAGGACACTGATGCCCACGAAAATAACTTTTGCGGGTGATGATACCTGAAGGACGAAAGGTAAAAGAAACATCCTGAACGAACAAGCTCCGATAATTACTAGGCCAACATCCCCAACATTTGAGGAGAGAAAATAGAGGACACCTATGGTCCGCCCAAACGACGTTGACAATTTCTCGTCACCACTACAGAATTGATCGACAGCCTGGGCTTGCTCTTGAAGCACGGAGATAATAGCATCGGGAGAATTGCAGGATTGCAGCCTTGCAGCTAGAGGATGCAAGAGAAGGTCTTGTCCGGTCCGCTTCTTATACGCGCATAGAGCATTTCTGAAAGTCGATTGAAAATTTAAGGGAGGAACCACGGGGGGAAGGGACATGAGATTGGCGGGGAGAGGTGAGTTCACAGATGGGGAAACGATAGTAGGGTGTTAAAGGGTTGGGCAGGGTGAGGGTTTCGACTGCACTGTTCCCTCGTGTCGGGTGGGAGCGCTCAGGGGAGCGCCCCCGCATGGGGCTGAAGTTACTGTAAGGTCATGACAACCACGGCATCAGAAATGTTGGCCATTCGGCGCTTACTCGATCAGTGGAGCTCTCGTGAGTGCCTCATGGCGGTCACCACTGGCGCGGCATTTTCCCGGGCCGAACTTGGAGACCCCGGACCATGTCACGACCCAATTTAGAAACTCCGCGAGGTTAGTCAGCGCAGCTGGGTCATCCGGTGTGGTCATCGGTCACTTTCTTCATAGCCCGCTATGCAATCGCCACCTATTTCATCACTATCCCAATCTGCAAACTTTAATGCAAACAGCACTGGTCGAGTCGGGCCGACGGCGACTCATATGACCGTCTTTACAGTGATCACACCGTGACGCTCAAATACAATACGCTGTACGTGTCCTATACACAGCGGTGCAAACCGTCATTTAAACATCACGCTAGTACCGCGGCCTCGGCTCGACAGCCTTCAGAAACAGCGCATCTCTCCTATGTGCACTGTGATATGTCTACCAGGACAGGAACGTATTTTGTTACTATACCATCCTAGTTCCTGTCATCTCGCCACCGCCAAACGCTGTGTCAGATTTTGACATCCGTGGAATAGACGATCCCACACAGTAAGTGGTGACCGCCAATAAAGGTCTCACCTTTTGTTCATCTCTGCGTACCCACGCCCCCTCCCCTTTTCCCTTCGAGTAGTGACGCCTTAATTTATGAAGCGAAATATCGACTTGGAAGCTCACCCCCATGACCCACAGGTCCTTGGTACATCATTTTGATTTTTTTTCTCCCCAGACTGGATGTGCTCATAGCTTACAGATGGCGTTCCGGTCGGGGATAAAATCCCCAGGATAGTCGCTCAACGTAAGGCACCATTGGGTTTTGTGAAGGTGCCAATAATCTGACAGATGGCAAAGAGGCAGACACGGACACCCCACCTGCACATGGTGGTCCTCATACTAGCAGCTCTTCCCTAAATCCACAAGAAAACTCTATAGTTGAAGATTTCGATGATAGTGCCAATGCCCTATGGTCTCTTTATGTAGACGAGGCCAAGAGCCACGACGATGCCACTGTAGGCACTATCAAGGATGACATGGACGGTGTCCTCATATTTGTGCGCTCACATACTTTTATTCTACTGCGTGCCAATTGTATTAATGGACGGACCTGTCAGGCTGGCTTATTCTCTGCTGCTCTCACCGCATTTATCATCGATCGTTATCAGAACATTCAACCGACTCCCGCACAACAGTCGGCGTACTTCCAGCAACAATCAACAATCCTACTTAACCAGATTTCCCATCAACTTGCCTCTCTTGGTGCACCGATTCCTTCCAACTTGTCTCTCCCAGGACCTACTCTTAGTCCGTCACGGTCGGACGTCCGCGTGAACACCTGCTGGTTCATAAGTCTTGTGTCCAGCCTTTCCGCGGCACTCCTTGCTACCCTTGTCCAGCGGTGGGCCCGGTACCACATGCATGTCTTCCAGCGTTACGGCCACCCGTTGAAGATTGCACGGATTCGACAGTACTTGCATGAAGGTGTTGAGCGCTGGCGCATGCTAGCCATAGCAGAAGCGGTGCCTGGGCTGGTCCACATCTCCCTCTTTCTATTCTTCATTGGACTCGCCGACTTCCTTTTGAATGCCTCCACGATTGTGGGTATATTGACTATTTGTCCGATCATCATCTGTGGCACGATCTATATAATCGGCACGGTTGTGCCACTCACAAGTCCACAATCCCCATATCGCACCTCATTCACTGGCCTTGCTTGGTTTATAATCCAGAGCATATTTAAACGTCGTTGCAAGGACCGTTCCGGCAAGGCAGAGGAGCTTTTGAGCTCGAAAATGGCAGACGGACAGATGCAGCTAGCGATGGCAAAGGACACTGAACGTAAAGGCCGCGATGAACGAGCAATCCGATGGCTGGTCAACAACCTCACTGAGGATATCGAGATGGACTCACTTGTTTCAGGAATCCCCGGTTCTTTCGATGCGAAATGGGGAGTAGAGGTGTGGAAAAACGAATCAGAAATCAAGAAGGACGAAGGCGCAACCAGCAGCTCGACTGGACCCACACCGCCCCTTCCAAGTGAAGATAACCCTGCTACCTGTCACCCCCAACTCTCCCGCCCCAGAACTCTTAGTAGGCTCCTTGGTTACATCGGTGCCATTTTCCGCCAGTCTCAGCCGGGGAATTCTCGGCCAGCCATTACTCCTCCGACAGGACAGACAGATTCGAACACCACCCCTCAACCACCTAGCCACCCGCCCGTCCGTGGAGACATCGTTCACGACCTCTGTCAGCGCATTCAGCGTTTGTTCGAAACATGCAACCACCGTGGCTCCTTCGTAAACGAGGATGAATGGCGCCGGCGTTCACGAGGCTGTGTCGAGACTGCGGCGTCCTTTGTATTCTGCCTGGGTGCCGACATCGACTCGTTTGGGGATATAGGAAAACAACTCCGTGATCTTGGAAGCGCCGAAAGCACCCGCGAGGTGTCAGCAAGTAGCTTGAACCGGACATTTACCACACGCTGGACATGTCTCTCGCTCGTGGCTATCCGGAATATGCTGAAGTCCTCAGAGCTCGGGCAGTGTGCGCGCGGTACTATGCAGACACTTGGGACACTTTCTCAGGAGAATGGCCCCGCTGACCTCGATACGGCGCTCGGGAGTTCGCGGAGGATAGACAGACAATTCGCGGATGCGTGGGATTGTGTGGATAGGCTACGCCAGACATTCCTCACGCTGGGTGAAGGGAACAAGAGCGTGGAACGCGTAGAGCAGGTCTTGCTCCAGTTTAAACCCACGCTGGAACGCATTCAAGCTGAAGCCGATCGCATGGAGCTAGTGGATAAGGGCATTTTTGACCTCCAAAAACAGATCGACCAAGTCACTCATGACTTGATTCGACAACTGCCTGGTGTAGCCTTCGACGACCGTACGGGACCCACGCCCGTGTGCCACATTTTCGACTTTCTTGCCAACCCAGTCCAGCCCCAGTTGTTGTACCTGTCACAGCGGCTGTTTAGGCTGTGTTCCATCTGCCAGAGACGGAGCAGCCAAGGATACCTGAACACGTCCGAAGTCCTGAGAGGTGTACATACTTCCCTGCGTTCGGTTCCGCGGAAACTCATGGAACGACAACTATGGCGCCTTGAAGATTTAAACGGCGGCGGCGCCTTTGGTTTTACCCTCGAGCTTTATTTCCTCACTCTCAAGCAAATCCTATCGACGTTTACGTCCTCACCCAGGGAGATTGATACTTCTTTTTACATCGGCGCGTTCAAGACCATCACTTCCGACCGGGAGCAGGTCAAAGGGTCGCTCGGGACTCTGCAAATAATTCTCAATATGGTCTGCGATATAGCCATACGGAATCGTGGCATCTTTTCAAATTTCAGGTATCCAGACTACATCAACAAGGAGCTCCTGGAGTTGCTAGGAAAGATGGTGGAAGGACAGGAAGGACAGGCGAAGGAATATATCGAGGCTGCGGCGAAAGAACTTTTGGATGTCGGATGGAGAAAAGGTGACGAAGATCTCCTAAAGAGCGTGTTGGAGACTATTCGGGAACACTGCGCGCTCTCTGCCAGTTCCTCATAGCCTCATTGATTGGTTGTATTGTACCGCATTGCGCACGTAGCTACTCTCCCTTTCCTACTAGTAGTAACGCGTCTGTGCGATCGTACTGTAACTATACATTATTTGTATTTGATCCTGACGACGGTGTTCTCAACGAACTTCTTTCTCTTAACAACAGTACAAGTGTGCCCAGCCCTGTCGTACCGCGGGAAAACAATTGATCTTTAGGGTCACTATCAGTGCTTTGGTTTCTACTCGCCAGGCGCCGGGGCAATCGAGTGAGCCGGCGCAAGAGCCGGCGCATAAATCTATTAGGTTGTGGCACTAAACTAGGACTTGCTGTTATATAATACGAGGAGGGACTAGGGCGTGGCATGCGGGGCAAACAGGCGGAAACACGCAGTGCTTCTCGATCGAAGATGAGGACAGCGCATCCAAGGAGAGCTCGCGATGGGTGGACGGGCCTTCCCGAAGCGAGCTGGCGAATATCAGGTTCGCGCGCTTCATCATTAATCAAAAGGATATCCTGGGTGTGGAGGGTGGGCGATTTGAAAGACCTCCAGGGGGTTCTTTGAACCCCTTGAGGGATGGCACGGATGGGTGGCGGAGAATGATGGCATCACATGCCGCCCTCTCCGCTCGCTCAAAGACGGCTCTGCGCCTTCGCTTGTGTCACCTCGACTCGAAGCACCGAAGCAGCGCGGAGTTGTGGGCGGGGAGTTGGAGAGGACCGCCTAGCAAGTTGTACAGTAGGCGCGACGATAGCCGCGGAAGCACGTGCACTGACGGTCGGCGTGCAGCCACCCACAAGAGGTCTTTCCACCAGGTCGGCGCCAAATCGGACAACACCTCGGGTCGGTGGCGCGAGGGACTCGAGTCACTCTGGCACCGCGAACTCACCACTCCTTTCTCCGTGCCCTTTATCCTTCAATGACCCGCGCTTTCCTGTCAAAGCGCTTTTTTATTTTCCCCACTTGGATGGGCTCAGAGGTAGAGGCAGAGGATGAACTGTAGGTAAACCCTTGGAAGCCTGCGCGCAGCGCGCGCTCTTACAGGCGCTCATACTAGCACGGCCCTATTAGGGCACAGTTAGACCAACTTGTAAACACCTTGTTTGGGCACAGCAGCAGGGTGTCCTGCATTGGCTACGTGGCATGATGGTGGAGGTCTCTAAATTCGTGTCAGCGCATGGGGAAACGCACTGGAAACCCTTGGCGATGCGAATACAAATGGACCTCGGGCGCCTATCTCCAGGAAAGCAGATCGAGTGCCCCTTAATAAGAGCCACGTACCCAGACGTGCTCCTGTTATGCAGTTGGTCACCAGACCGTTATGAAACATCTGCATTGGTAGTGACAGACAAGCTGAGAATCAGGTGTGTGATCAGATGAGATATAATATATAATGGGTTGGGAAAGACATGGGAAGATACGAGGAACGCGAAGGTACTCATCAGGTCGCCTTCCCCGATCGGAATGATAGGATACATGTTGATCTTGGATATCGGCTTCTCCCGTAGTTTCGAGAACCGTCCAATCTGATTAGCAAATGTTCTTGTCACTCTGGGAGGGAGGCTGACCTTTTTCCTTACAGACGCACGAGCACCTCAAGGGGAGTACTTCGTCGCCGTCACGGGAGTCATGTGCTTTCTATGCGAGGTTGAAAATATATTTGATTATATTGTTCACACGCCCGTCAACATTCCCGACCTTGATGACGCCCAATAAAGGCAGGTGTGGGTTGAACGTGGCAGGAGAATTCCCGCACCTGCCCAAGGACTCGATCCAGCCGTTCACGCCCTCGATTAGGTGCTGCACCATACGGTACTATTGAGGTGCTGGGAGGATGAAGGACGATGACTCACTGCATGGGGAAATCAGTCCAAGGTGTAGAATGCGATACCGATGTGGGTAGAGTGATGAGGCATGGCGAGGTGTAGAGAATCTCTAAGTGCTGACTATGGAGTATGTTTTTGGATTGGGCACCAATAACAGGAGGGAGAGTAATCCATTTTATACTTCTCGAGAATTTAGTGTGGAGGCGCAGACGACCACAGTGGAAGGAGACAGAGGTGGAGCAGCTTTATGGACGGGCTTTCCCTTCCAATGCTACTAGTACTGTCTGGCGGCCACGAATTTCGAAAAGCATTGCCACAAGCCAAGAGTGTCAAAGAGTTGTTTCTTTCATAATAAGAAGACGCCAGGAGAGCAAAGCCACAGAGCTCTGACACCCAAGTCTCGATTTTCGGCACGTGACCGCAACGTCCAGTCGATATAGTGCAAAACCTCAGCCCAACCCGTAGGCCGTACCTCGTTAGTTGCATTGGTTCTGTGACCAGAATATCTTCCGGGGGTGATTCTCTCCCTCAGATGCGCCAGCGGTACCCTGCTGCCGTCTCTACTCCACCCACGTTCAGCCACCAACTGCACCGAAGCATGAGCCCGGACGCTCATGAATTCAACGTTCAACACCCGCGTTCGAATCCTATTCGAACAGTAGTCAGACCTCTATAAATATGAACAGCGCAGCTCATGTCTATTTCCCAGACTGAAGCATTATTCATGTTCTACATGAATGTTGAGTCGCCTCGCCCGGAGCGATCTGAAAAGTATCTAGCAACCTAAGCTGCTGTGTCGAAAACATCCATAAAATTGTGTTCCTTCTCGGTGAACTAGCCACTAATGGGGCATAGCCGGCGACTGGGATAGGTTATACAGGTTTTGATTGACCATAGAAAAGGGAGTGCGCATGCGGGGCCCGGCCGTTGTGGGGAGGGGAAGAGAGTTCAACCATCATGCATCAAGGCTCGGTTTCATCGCCCATTTTCCTCAGGTGGGGGTTTGGATGAGTTACAGTTCGTCAACGGTTCGTATAATGGAAAACGAATCGACCCGGCGAGTACTGTAAATGCACACCTGAGAACCCCGTCCGGCGCGAAGGTGTCCCCTCACTGGCAGTCGAATGACTTGAATTCTTGACTCTTAATTGGAGATATCGGAGAAAACTCAATGCAAGAGTTGGCGATACTGTAAAGAAGGGAGCCCCCGACGGAGCGTACTGGCCAAGAGTGGAGGATAGGCAAGGGATAGGACTGGGATAGGCAACGTAGGGTTCGGGCGGCTACTTGTCGAGTCATCAATGCATCAATAACGTTCAGTTTCTCTTCCCCACAAACTATCATGTCCACCGTCCCTTCGGGCCCCTCCACATCCGCATCGCACTCCAACTTTGCGTCTATTTTCAACGCTGCGTTAGAAACCTACAATCGCAAGACCAAGAAAGACCTGGCCTCACATCCGCTCCTTCCCAGCCTTCAATCATGCGATTCCCCCGAGGCTGTCCTCACCGTCCTTCGAAAGAAAATTCCCGCGTTTAACCAATCCCAGAATGGTGACGATCGACTCACAAAATGGGTCTCCCCGACTGTAACTGTCCTGTACTCATTTTCCGCCACCCTTGGTGGCGGCATTGGGCTGGTGAATATCAGAATGTTTCCTCGTGAAATTTTACTATTCTAAGACTTGCTTTTCAGGCATTCCCTTTAGCGAATACAATCTTTGCGGGCATTGGCGTCCTCCTCTTGGTCAGTGTCCTTCATGGTTCGTTTTTGTGGCCTATTTTGACGCGCATGGCTCTCTCAGGCGGCTAAAGATGCCAGCGCTAGTCAAAACAAGCTTATTGGGCTCTTTAACTGCATCGAACGTTTCTTCCTCCGGCTTGAGATCTACACTGGCATTACACCGACTTCATCTATGAAGGACATCATCAATGAGATTATGGTCGAAGTACTAACGATTCTTGCGATCGCGACAAAGGAAGCGAAACGCGGACGATTGAGTAAGTTACTAGTAGATTTATGATTCTTGACTGAAATATTATTTAGGAAAGTACATGAAAAAGTTGATAGGAGACACGGAGGTCGAGGATAGCCTGTCGAGGTTGGATAAATTGACGCAAGAAGAGGCACGGATGGCATCTGCGGAGCTGCTAAAAGTCACGCATGGCATTGATAGCAAAGTGGTAGGCGTAGATGATAGTGTGAAGGATGTCGAGGAGAAGGTACAAGGTGTCCGCGGTGACGTGCAAGAGGTCCACGGTGACGTGCAAGATATTGGCAACAAGGTTCAAGGTGTCGATCACAGGGTGCAAGGCATTGACAGCGAGGTCCGAGGCGCCAATGACAAGTTGGACAACGTCAACCGTTCGTTATCTCTTTAACACCTTCTCATCGTTCCGAGCGCTCACCCAGGTTCACAGGGAACCACCTCAGAGAAAGTCTTTTACGATGGCTTTCGCCCCCGGATCCGTCCATCAATCACAACATTGCATCCAAAGTTCGTCACAAGGGTACAGCTCAATGGTTTTTTCAAGGCAGTCTATTCAATCAGTGGAAATCTACCGACTCCTTCTTATGGATACACGGAAAGCGTGCGTTACTATTAACCTTCGCCATGCGACTACTCCTGATCATCTCCTGTTTCCATAGCGGGTTCAGGGAAAAGTGTCATCTGGTTTGTCCTTCTTCGACTCATTCCGCCCGTGTGAAACTGACATCGTTCAGTTCCTCGATCATACAAGATATCATGGCCTTGTGCGACGCCGGGAACGCATCGATGGCCTATTTCTATTTTGACTTCAGGGACGTCGATAAACAAAAACTTTCCAACTTGCTTCCCTCTCTTCTCATCCAACTTTCTGCTCGGTCCGATCCCTGTGGCGATATACTCTCCCGGCTCTATTCTTTACACGACTGCGGAGAACGGAAACCCAGCGATCGCGCTATGGTAGAATGCCTCAAAGAGATGCTCACCCTCAAAGCACGGGGGCCTACTTACATCATCATGGATGCGCTCGACGAGTGTCCCATCACGTCTACCATCCCATCACCGCGAGAAGAGGTCCTTGAGCTCGTGAATGAACTTGTTGGCCTTCGCCTCCCGAATCTCCACATATGTGTTACGAGTCGGCCGGAATACGGTATTCGGGCTGTCCTCGAACAATTAACGCCATGCCCCGTGTCGCTTCATGACGAAACTGGACAACAGCAGGATATTGCCAACTATGTCGCCTCTTTTGTTCACTCAGACCAGAGGATGCGGAGATGGCGGGAAGAGGACAGAAACCTGGTTATTAAGACACTATCGGAAAAAGCAGATGGAATGTAAGTCTGTGTGTAGTTTGCTTATATACGTGTGAAACTCAAACAGGAAATAGGTTCCGGTGGGTGTTCTGCCAACTGGAAGTCTTGCGGCACTGTTTCCCACCAAGTGTTCGGCGTATCTTGAATGAGTTGCCCAACAGCCTGGACGAGACATACGAGCGGATACTAAAGGAGATCAGGAAGCCGAACCAAGGACATGCTCATCAATTGCTGCAATGTCTGGTAGCGGCAGTTCGCCCCCTCCGAGTCGAGGAACTTGCAGAAGTCCTGGCTTTTGACTTCGATGTCGAAGGGATCCCGAAGCTAAATATAGGCTGGCGCTGGGAGGATCAAGAAGAAGCAGTAATGTCGGCTTGCTCAAGTTTGGTGATCATAGTCAAGGACGGCGATTTACGGATTGTCCAATTTTCACATTTCTCCGTCAAGGAATTCTTGACGGCGAACAGGCTTGCGGAGCCCATCAGAGATGTCTCTCGCTATTATATTCGACTCGATGCTGCGCATACGATACTTGCACAAGCATGCCTTGGCGTCCTCCTCCGATTGGACGATCGCGTTGACCGTGACAAGCTCAAGGACTTCCCGTTGGCTCGATATGCTGCTCAGTACTGGGTAACACATGCCCAGTTTGAGAATGCGTCGTCACGGATCAAGGATGGGATGGAATGTCTGTATGACGAAGACAAACGACACTTTGCGACGTGGCTTTGGATTTACAATCAGGATAGGGGAGGTCGTTCCATGGCTACCACATGCCCCGAGAAACCCGAAGCAGTCCCGCTATATTACGCCGCAAGGCTCGGATTTCGTGACCTGGCAGAACACCTCATCACCAAGTGTCCAGAGCATGTAAATGCCAGGGGCGGGAGCAAGGAGACTCCGATCCATGTTGCGGCGTTTGCAGGACATACCAACATTTTGTCGTTGCTATTTGAACATGGCGTAGATGTGGATGACAGGGACACACGTGACCGGACTCCATTGCATCTAGCATCGATGAAAGGAAGAGTCGAAGCTGGGCAGTGTTTACTCGATCACGGTGCGGACATCGATGCTCGAGACGACCGTGATTGGACTCCACTGCTTTCGGCGGTATTCAAAGAAGATGTCGAATTTGCTCGAATGCTACTTATATGCGGGGCAAGTATTAATGCGCGCGACGATGAAGACTGGACTTCGCTGCTCCGGGCAATAGTGAGGGGGAACATTCAACTTGTGCGATTATTATTGGAACATGGCGTAGATGTCAATGCGCGCGACGAAGAGGGCGAGACCCCTTCCCAGATTGGATCAATGTTGGGCGAGCATGAGATCGTGGAACTGCTGTCTGAGTATGTTGCAAAGTCTGTAACGTAGCATCTTGTCGACTCTACGATGTACTTACAGTATACAGTATTCGTGTTTTGGTACATGGTTTATGCGACTGCAGTCAGGGTGTATGACTGTACAATACGAATATGCGGCATTATACGCCCTGGTGGCTATTTCCGTGAAGACGTGTTTCGTCTTTTGATTGTGGTCCTGGGAGAGCGTCCGTCGATCACAGCAGTCCCCCGGTGGAGTGCCTTGCCGTGAGGCTTTCCTCCATAGTACAGTTCAGTACGGTACCCCTGACTAAGACAGTGAGAAGGCACCGTAAATTCGCCTCACCCAACCTCATTCTCGATGACCCATGGAATTGAAGACGATGTGTTGCGTGGCATCAAGTACCGCCCACGAACCAGTTAACGCAAAAGGCGTCGTCGACTCGTCATGCTACAGTAAATGTCGAAACCCATGATGTCGTTTCGTACAGATAGGCTTCCGATTCCCGGTCCATTTACTGACGGTTCTGTCGCGCTTGGCGAGGGTGGCGCTCAGAGCGGTATTTGCGAGTATTTGAGAAGCGGCGGGTGTGTTCTGGTTATTCAGTTTGGGCAAGTCTGCGTTGAAGAGGAGGCGGAGGCGGCGGCAGCATACGGCGCGTACAGGCTGTATAACCAGCATTGCTTGTACAGATTTTGTTCAGTAGGTTGGGCAGGCCGAGAATGCAGTGTGGGATGATCTACTGTACGCAGAGGATGTCGTTCTGTTCTTTGGCAGTTCGGAGACCCTGCGCCCCGACTACTGTAGTAGGTACAGGGATTGGGAGCACGAGTGTGGGAGTGCGTGTGCGGTCAGGCTGTAACGGATGCATCCAACGTTGCCGGCTTGCGCCCGAAGTGAATGCTAAGATCGACTCTGGGAATCGCTCCCGCCGACACCATTCAAGAGGCTCGAAAAGTTCAAAAGTTATTACAGGAACGTCCTTCATCGCCAATCTTACTCGCATCAGGTTTACTGTATCGAAACATGAGGAAAGGATTGACGGAATATAGTCGGATGGTGTTGTGCGGGTGTCCACTAGAGATTACAGTGATGTGATTATTCATCTTTCGGACACGTGACACGCTACCAGCAACGGTCTGCGAGTGCTGCCATTGGCCGCACTGCCGTGAGGCTGTGTTTCAGGCTTTGTCACTTTGAGTGTCGGTCGTATAAACCTGCAACCTCAAGGCAACCGGGTTTTATCGATTTTCATCCCCTCGCCCGACGTTGAATCACCCATCGATGAGCTCTCAGCGGTATGTCAAGACTTGAGCGGAATCCCGTTGAATCGGTCAATTACTGTAACTAACGAGATCTCAAACAGCCCCACTACTTGGAAGCGTGCTTGTCATCAAGTCTCCCCACCATACCCCAGCGCCGCCCTCCGCCCTCCCTCGTCTCCTTGCCAATCTGCGTCATCAACCCTAATAGATCGTCGTTCGGAAGATTCTTTGACGGCGGAGAATGATGCACGTTGCTCGATTGGAGAGAATTTAACTGAACGACGTCAACGTATGTCCCCTTTGCCCCACATCTCGCAATGACTTCTGAGCAAAATGCGGTGTACAGTAAGCCAGGTGATATCAATCGACATGCTCTCCGATGATGTTCTGTTAGAAATATTCGACTTCTACGTGAGCGAAGATTCGGATGAAGATTCGGATGATGAAGATTTCAAAAAAGAGATAGAGAAGTGGCAGACACTGGTGCATGTGTGTCGTCGATGGCGGAGCGTTGTTTTCGGATCACCACGTCGCCTGAATTTGCGACTCGTTTGCACATCGGAAACACCCGCGAGGACACGTTGGATGTCTGGCCATCCTTGCCTCTCATCATTGGGGACAGTGCCGACACGACAAAAGCAAAAGGCGCGGACGAAATCCTTGCGGTACTTGAGCGCAGCGATCGCGTGGTTAAAATCGATCTCTTCAATGTCGATGGTTCGGATTTGGAAAACGTCTTGGCGGTGATGCAGGTGCCATTCCCAGAGCTGACAGATCTGCTACTCATTTCGGATCATGGAAAGGTGTCAGCCCTTCCCGATTCGTTCTTGGGTGGATCTGCCCCGCGTCTCCAATCCCTTCAGTTGGCTAGCATTTCATATCCGGGTTTACCGAAACTGCTTTTGTCCGCCACTCACCTCGTCACTCTTTACCTTGTGGATATTCCTCATTCCGGGTACTTTTCACCCGAGGCGATGGTCACTGCCCTCTCCTCGTCGACCACACTTGACAGTCTTGTGATTCAATTTGAATCCCCTCAATCTCGCCCTGATTGGGCAAGCCGACGTCTGCCTCCCCCAACTCGCGCTGTCCTCCCCGTTCTCACGATCTTTCGATTCAAAGGAACTTGCGAGTACTTGGAAGACCTCGTGACTGGCATCGATGTCCCTCAACTCAACAAGTTGTATATAACCTTTTTCAATCAAATCGTATTTGACACGCCACAATTCATCCAATTCGTCCGTCGCTCACCAACATTGGAAACATTCGAAAAAGCCCTTGTTGTTTTTGAGCATGGCGCCGCTAGAGTCAACCTCTCTTCACAGTTATCTGGCTACGGAAGGCTCAAAGTGAAGATCCCATGCATGGAGTTGGATTGGCAAGTTTCGTCTATGGAGCAGGTCTGCACCTTGTGCTTGCCTCCCCTTTCTACGTTGGAGGACGTCTACATCTACGAGAGCCCATATTCACAACCGATTTGGCAAGAGCCGCAAGACAACATCGAAAACACGCTATGGCTGGAACTATTACAGCCATTTGCTGCTGTGAAGAACCTCTACCTATCTAAGGAGTTTGCATCACGTATCATAGGGCCTGCCCTGCAAGAGCTCACCAGGGGAAGAATGGCAGAAGTGTTGCCCGCTCTCCAAAATATTTTCTTGGAGGAGCTTCAGCCATCGGGAACCGTCCAAGAAGGCATTCAGCAGTTTATTGCCACGCGACAAGTCACCAGTCACCCTATAGCGGTTTCTCGCTGGGACGACTCGAAGCAGGACATGGCTAGGTACTATTGAGAAATGACTTGAAGTTTCGTCTCATCTACTTACCACTCACCAATTTCCTTTGCGCTCATTGTTTTTTTTGGCAACACTGTGATTTGGTCTCATCGCATCGAATGGAGACAACGTAGTCATAGATTAGGTGATTTTGACCTGTACACGGTGTACCTCCGGTAATTGTCAGTAAATGAATAATCAACTATTATGCCTCGTCAGCCCGATCTACTTTCAACCGAATCCAGTATCAGTAACGCAGCTCGTGATATGCCACTCTTCATTACTACCAAAGAGGTGCTCATTCTACCTCAGCTCCGATACGCGCAGAGTCAGGCAGATGGTATAAACTTATACAGGGGAGACATAGTGCGGCTCGGCCCATGAAAGTCTCACCTGATCGCGACGTAGTAGGCCTTTTGAAAATTGCTGAAGCCCAAAAATTTGGCGGTCTGTGTATATTCCGAGGAAAAAAGGAAGAAAAAATTACATGATATTGAAACGGCTCAAGCACCATGTATGCTAGACCGTGGCTCCAAGATCTGAGGTTCAGAACGTTCAGCAGACAGAATCAAGATAGAGGCTACAAGTAATTCCGGTATGTGGAAGCGCTGTAAATAGAGCCAAGGAGCGAGAGAAGGAAGAGGAAGAGACCCGAGGAGGAACACACGGCAGAATGTTCGGGTGGGGAGACGACACGAATGGCGGGAGTGCTTGTGGGGATCGGTAAGCGTAAAGGTTTGTGAAGAGACTGATCGCGATGTAGGGAACGAGCATTCAAGTATAGATGGTGAGACCGTATGAGAGAGATAGGAAAAGACGAATGGCACACGGACAAAGGGACAAAGGTGAGACGAGTTTGAATGGGATTGACCTTAGAACAAGGAGAGCGCATGCGACTGATGCGAGACTGATGCGAGGTGAGGAGAAGCGAGTTCAGACCTCAGGCCAGATGACGGGGGGGGTTGGATAAGTAAGGGTCAAAAGAGACGATTCGACACGGCGATCAACTGCAACGCACCTAACAACCCATTGTCACTGCCGTTCTCCTCGCCGTCCCATCGAATCGCATAGATTTTTCGACTCTAAATTGGTGAAATCATAGAAACGTTCCATGCAAGAGTTGGCGATAAAGGAGGGGGCCCAGGCCAAAACGTTCAGTGGGTGCACGCGGACCGCCAATGACACATAAAAGACATCCCGCAACCCACTCACACTCGCTGGGTGCCCTTGAGACTTGAGAGAAGGACGCCGTGCACGACACAGTTGAAGAATGTACCGTGCTGTTCAAGTTGAGGCCTTCAAACTGTTCCGAAGGAGATTGATTGGGGAAAGGTAACGTGTGAGTACACGCACATTCTTGGGCGGTTGCCTCGTGTCTCGTGTCACTTACGGAACGTGGGCTAATACACTCCCATCGATGGCCCCTTCTCCACGACCCACCATGTCCACCGGCCCCTCCACATCCACCTCGCAATCCAACTTCGTGTCCATTTTCAACGCCGCGTTAGAAGTCTACAAACGTAAAACAAAGAAAGACCTGGCCTCACATCCACTCCTTCCCAGCTTTCAATCATGCGACTCCCCCGAGGCCATTCTCGCCGTCCTTCGAGAACAAATCCCCGCATTCAACCAACCCGAGAATGGTGACGACCGACTCACAAAATGGGTCGCCCCGACAATAAATGTCCTGTATTCATTTTCCGCCGCACTTGGCGGCGGCGTTGGCCTAGTGATTATCAGGATGTTTCCTCGGGAAAATTTACAGTTCTAATACCTTTTCAGGCATTCCCTCAAGCGAATACAATCTTTGCGGGCATTGGCGTCCTCCTCTTGGTCAGTGTCCTTCATAGTTCCGTTGTGCAACCTGCTTTGACACGCATGACTCCCAGGCGGCTAAAGACGCCAGTGCTAGCCAAGACAAGCTGATTGAGCTCTTTAACCACATTGAGCGTTTCTTCCTCCGGCTTCAGATTTACACTGGCATTACACCGACTACGGCTATGACGGATATCATCATTGAGATTATGGTCGAAGTACTAACGATCCTTGCGATCGCGACAAAGGAAGCGAAACGTGGACGATTGAGTGAGTTATATCAAGTAGATTTACTATTCTTGACTGACATGTTATCTAGAAAAGTATATGAAGAAGTTGGCAGGAAACACAGAGATCGAGGATAGCCTGTCGAGGTTGGACAAATTGACGCAAGACGAGGCAAGGATGGCATCTGCGGAGCTGCTAAAAGTCACGCACAGCGTTGATGGCAAAGTGACGGGTATTGATGATAGAGTGAAGAATGTCGAGGGAAAGGTACAAGGTGTCCGCGGTGACGTGCAAGGTGTTGGAAACAAGGTGCAAGGCGTCGACGACAAATTAGACCAGATCAACCGTTCGTTATCTCTTTAATAACTTATCGTTCCGGGCGCTCATAAACGTTCACAGGGAACAACCTTAGAGATAGTCTTTTACGATGGCTTTCGCCCCCGGATCCGTCCATCAATCACAACATTGCATCCAAAGTTCGTCACAAGGGTACAGCTCAATGGTTTTTTCAAGGCAGTCTGTTTAATCGGTGGAAATCTACCGACCCCTTCTTATGGATACACGGAAAGCGTGCGTTACTCTTAACCTTCACCGTGCGACGACCTGATCATGTTTCTATAGCGGGTTCGGGGAAAAGTGTTGTCTGGTTCGTCCTTCGACTCATTCCTCCTTTATGCAACTGACATCGTCAATTTAGTTCCTCGATTATACAGGATATCATGGCCTTGTGCGATGCTGGGAAGGCATCGATGGCCTATTTCTATTTTGACTTCAGGGACGTTGGTAAACAAAAACTTCACAACTTACTTCCCTCCCTCCTCTTCCAACTTTCTGCTCGGTCCGATCCATGTGGCGATATATTTTCCCGACTCTACTCTTTACACGGCCGCGGAGAACGGACACCCAGCGATCGCGCCATGGTAGAATGTCTCATAGAGATGCTCGCCCTCGAGGAGCAGGGACCAACCTACATCATCATGGATGCCCTCGACGAGTGTCCGATCACGTCTACCATTCCATCCCCGCGAGAAGAGGTCCTCGAACTCGTGAATGAACTTGTTGGCCTCCGACTCCCAAATGTGCATATATGTGTTACGAGTCGGCCGGAACATGGTATTCGGGCTGTCCTCGAACAATTAACGCCATGCCCCGTGTCGCTTCATGACGAAACCGGACAACAGCAGGATATTGCCAACTATGTTGCTGCTTTTGTTCACTCAGACAATAGGATGCGGAGATGGCGAGAAGAGGACAAGGATCTTGTTATTAAGACACTATCAGAGAAAGCAGACGGAATGTAAGTATGTTGTCGCCTGCTTTTAAGCGAAACTTAAACATGAAATAGGTTCAGATGGGTGTTCTGCCAGTTGGAAGTCCTGCGACAGTGTTTCCCACCAAGTGTCCGTCGTATCCTGGAAGAGTTGCCTGACAGCCTGGATGAGACATACGAGCGCATACTAAAAGAGATCAGGAAGCCAAATCAAGTTCATGCTCAAAAGTTGTTGCAATGTCTAGTAACGGCTGTTCGCCCTCTTCGAGTTGCGGAACTCGCAGAAGTCCTGGCCTTTGACTTCAAGGCAGAAGGGATCCCGAAGTTAAATCTAGGCTGGCGCTGGGAGGATCAAGAAGAAGCAGTGATGTCGGCTTGCTCAAGTTTGGTGATCATAGTCAAGGACGGCGATTTACGGATTGTCCAATTTTCACATTTCTCCGTTAAAGAATTCTTGACAGCGAACAGGCTTGCGGAGCCCGTCAGAGACGTCTCACGGTACCACATTCGACTCGATGCTGCGCATACGATACTTGCACAAGCATGCCTTGGCGTCCTCCTCCGATTGGATGATCACATCGACCGTGACAACATCAAGAGCTTCCCGTTGGCTCGATATGCAGCTCAGTACTGGGACACACATGCCCGGTTTGAGAATGCGTCGTCACAGATCAAGGATGGGATGGAATGTCTGTTTGACGAAGACAAACCACACTTTGCAACGTGGCTTTGGATTTACAATAAGGATAGGGGAGGTAGTTCCATGGCTACCACGTACCCCGAGAAACCCGACGCAGTCCCCCTATATTACGCTGCAGGGCTCGGATTTCGCGACTTGGCAGAACACCTCATCTCCAAGTATCCAGAACATGTAAATGCCAGGGGCGGGCTCGAAGAGACTCCGATGCGCTTTGCGGCGTTGGGGGGATATGTCGACATTTTGTCATTACTACTTGAACATGGCGCACATGTGGATGGCCGGGGCATTGGTAACACAACTCCACTGCATCTAGCATCGATAGCAGGAAAAGTCGAAGCTGGGCAGTTTCTACTCGATCGTGGTGCAGATATCAATAATCGAGACACTAATGATTGGACTCCACTATTTTGGACAGCGTTCAAAAGACAAGTCGAGTTTGCTCGAATGCTACTCAAACGCGGGGCAAGAATTGACGTCCCTGACAAACATGATGGACAGACTGCACTACACCGCGCAGTAATAATGGAGGATATTCAATTTATACGATTGTTACTGGAACACGGCGCAGACGTCAATGCACACACCAAAGATGGCGAGACTCCCGCTCGGTTTACGAGGCAACAAGAGATTATAGAACTGCTGTCTGAGTATGGTGCCAAGTCTGTAGAGTAGCTTCTGTACGTACTTTCAAAAGCACGTGTTCGTGTTATGGTACCTGTGCAGTAATATGCGCCCTGTTGGCTATTTTCGTACGACACTCCTTTTGTCAATGGTTTTGGGAGAGCGCCCATGAACCAACAAGATCTCGCTTTCTTCTCCACCTGCGAGTAGAAATCTGCCATTCGTCTTGCGAATGTTGGCACGTGACCGCGACGGCTGTGTGTCTCCCCCCGAGACACTTGACTCCGGTTCAACGTTCCGTTCATTCAACGTCTGGGCATCTTGACTCAGCACCACTCCAGCATAAAGAAGGCAGGCCGTACCAAAAAATTGCGATTATAAATGACACGTATTTAACTAAAACTCTATGACCTAGCATGCTAAGCCTTGCTTTCTGCCGTCCCCACCACGCTTGACGTCGCTTGAGTCAACTCAGTCCACTACTCTCGGCCAGTACAAATCACCCGACTCAACAGGTAGCAGCTACGGAAGGAATCCGCGCAACAGGGTTCTCCGACAACTCTCCTCTATTGCCGCACGACCCCTCTGTCCCATTTACGTTGTCGTCGTCGGGCCTCGCTGTGAAACTGACGTCTTCGCTACTGCTTTCTGACCCCACCAGTCTCACTTTAAACCGATTCCCGTAGCCCTTTGCGTCTTTGGTCCAGCAGTGGACTGACTTCGTGCAGATGTTCGAATGGGACGGTCTCCCTCTGAGCTGGTCCACCTATGTCTCCTTCTCTTCTTGCGGACTTCCAACTGGGAGCCGGCGCGACCATTGGTGGACCCTGCGTTTCTTTCCCGGCTTGTAAAGCAGGTTTTATATCGTTGCCGCATTTGCACCAGCGCTGGAACCATGATCTCCGTTCCGCAGCCCATTCTCTACCCTGGTTTGGTTTCTGGCCTGGAAGTTTTTTTTTTGGGCGGTACTACCGTACTATCTATAGCCACCTTGGAGATGAAAAAATGAAGCCCGTGAACTTGAACAAACTGATTTAGCTAGTGATGGAACGCAAATTGCGTTACCAGCGGTAACGTCACTCGGGAGAATCAAAGCAGCAGATTTTGTGTTTAGGGATTTATCCAAAACCTCAGCGCAACACGTTACCTCGATTATCACATCGACTCTGTTACCAGAACATCCTCTAGAGGTGATTCTCAGGTGCCACTAGTACCCTCGTGCCAGTTCTAATCGACGTCCATTCGCCCACTGGAGTGTGTGGAGGCCACTTGGACGCTCATGACCTCAACACCCGCGTTCGAAACCTATTCGGATTATGAAGTTGTCGGGCCCTCTATGAATCCGCAGGCGCTCATGCCCATGTATCCAGACTCGGACCGGGGACATCATTCTATATGAATGCTGAATCGAGCTCCTCGCTCGGATCGACCTGAAAAGTATCAACATACGCTATGTCAAAAGGACCCATCTATTTGCCATTTATCCTAGTGAATTGGTCATTCACGGCATTGGACATGTTCATATCTCCTCTCTGGTCCTGTATACGTACTAAATTTGTAAACATGCATGGCTCGTATGTTATGATACAAAGCTTGCGTTTTGCGATGGTAATCCCTTGCCGCTTTATGGATAACTTGATGGTAGCTAGGTGCTACCCATAGCTCTAGATGTTTAGAATACTCGTTATCCTCAGCGATGCATCTTGCATGTATATTCCTTAATTTACGTGATTGACAGAAATAAACATAAAGACGGGCTACGTGGATGTGGAAACGTTGTAAATTGAGTGTCGAGGAGCGAGATATAGGAGAAGTGGGAACGTAGGGCTGAATGCACGGCCGGGGGTGCGGTGGCAGACCACACAGACAGTGAGAAACGTGCAGAGATGAGCATTAAACTTTGAGTTCCGAAGTTTGTTCGGGTAAATACGGTATGAGAGGAAAGGATGACAGAGGATGTAGTAACGGCACGCAGGTTGGGGGCATAGTGAGCGGCGAGTCGCTGACGGAGGTGAGACGGTTTCGATCGACAATAGATAGAACAGGAAGAAACAAACGAGGAGGTTCAAGGCATAGCATAGACTCACCATCTAATTGTTTCGGGGTTTGGATAAGCGTAGCGTTACGGTAGTGGAGATAAACTGACAATCAAACGTTAGTAGCATTCTCGTCGCTGTCCGAGTCATTAAGCCACATTAGCCTCGTAACCAGGCTCGTGCAATGGGATATACCACGATGCGAGATGGGGTAAACCACAATGCAGAGCCTGGGGGATCTGAGTTTAAACTTGGCTGGAAGCGTAAAGTTACCGTATATGGGTAACCTGAAAAAGGAAAAAAGTCATGTGATCGCAAAGTGAATACATGATTGCGTGCAGGCCACGAAAATTGGAACGCGTTGATCATATTTCCTTCGATTCATCGTTCAGAATGAAGCGTTCGAACACAATTATCATCCCAGTGAATCCCAACACCCCCAAGAAACGAAGACGAAAGAATCTGGTCACTTATGGACAAACTTTGAGCTTCACTTCCGATACTTCCGACACTCCGAGATCCATGCCTACCCAGGACGAAAATCAGCCCTATCGTCCGCTTAGCAGTCCCTGGACACTCAGAATCACCCAGTTTTCCGATGAACGCGTCTGTGAGTCGTTGACTAGGGGGGATATCTTGATATCTTGATATCAGTTGGTCACCAGTAAGTGTCCTGATCGTTTGTAGGTCATTTTTGGTGCACAACGCGTCTGTAGTAGCCATATCATACACCTTCCAGCGATGAGGAAGGCCTCTATGCGTGATCACATGATTTATTTCCTTATTCAGGTTAACCATATACGGTAAGTTTTTGCTTCCAGCCAAGTTTAAACTCAGATCGACCGGTCTCTCTAGCGAGATATCCACCCTTGGATTCGCCGAGAGACGGTCACCGGTCTAAAGCCACATAGATGTAGTAGAAAAACCCCGAGTTGGCGGCGTTGGCGACAAGAAGGCGGCCCGGCTGAACCGCTGACGCGAACTCTGATCTGCTCACTCACCTGCTCAGGTTGAGATCACCAAACTGCTCCGCAAATACATATTGGAAATTGATCAGGAGAGCTTCTAGGACAGGCGCCAGAGTGCCAACCGTGACATACGCGACTCATTCGCGTGACATGTCAGAACGTTGGTTGTCCTAGGGCGCCTACTCATCGACGACGCCTTTCGTATCCCTTCTCCACGGATCATCATGTCCACCGTCCCCTCCACATCCACCTCGCATTCCAACTTTGTGCCTATTTTCAACGCCGCGTTAGAACCTACAAACGCAAGACAAAGAAAGACCTCGCTTCGCATCCGCTCCTTCCCAGCTTTCAATTCTGCGAATCTTCCGACGCTGTCCTCACCGTCCTTCGAGAGCAAATCCCCGCCTTCAGCCAATCCCAGAATGGTGACGACCGACTCACAAAATGGGTCGCCCCGACTGTAAACGTCCTATATTCCTTTTCCGCCACCCTTGGCGGCGGCGTTGGCATAGTGAATATCGGGATGTTTTCTCATGAAGAATTACTGCTGATACATGCTTTTTAGGCGTTCCCTCCAGCGAACACAATCTTTGCAGGTATTGGCGTTTTCCTCTCGGTCAGTGCACTTCATGGTTCCCTTTTGCTGCCTATTTTGACACGCATGGCTCCCAGGCAGCCAAGGATGTCGGCGCTAGCCAAGATAAGCTCATTGAGCTCTTTAACCGTATCGAACACTTCTTCCTCCGGCTTGAGATCTACAGCAGCATTAAACCGACTGCCGCTATGATGGACATCATCATCGAAATTATGGTCGAAGTACTAACAATCCTTGCGATCGCGACAAAGGAAGCGAAACGTGTACGATTGAGTGAGTTGATGTCACATAGATTTACGATTGTTGACTGACACCTTATTTAGAAAAGTACATGAAGAAGTTGACTGGAAGCACGGAGATCGAGGATAGCCTGTCGAGGTTGGACAAATTGACGCAAGACGAGGCAAGGATGGCATCTGCGGAGCTGCTAAAGGTCACGCACAACGTTGATAACAAAGTGACGGGTGTCGATGATAGAGTTAAAGATGTGGAGGGGAAGGTACAAGATGTCCACGGTGACGTGCAGGATATCCAGGGTGAGGTGCAAGACGTCCGTGGCGAGGTGCAAGATGTCCGCGGTGATGTGCAAGATGTCGGCGATAAGGTTCAAGGCGTCGATAACAGGATGCAAGGCATTGGCAGCGAGGTCCAAGGCGTCAATGACAAATTAGACCAGGTCAACCGTTCGTTATCTCTTTAACCCCTCCTCATCTTCCGAGTGCTTAAACAGATTTACAGGAAACAACCTCAGAGATAGTCTTTTACGATGGCTTTCACCCCCAGATCCATCCATCAATCACAATATTGCTTCCAAAGCTCGTCACAATGGTACAGCTCAATGGTTTTTTCAAGGCAGTCTATTCAATCAATGGAAATCTACCGACTCCTTCTTATGGATACACGGAAAGCGTGCGTTACTCTTAACCTTCACCATGCAACGACCCCTGATTATGTCCTCCTTCTATAGCGGGTTCAGGGAAAAGTGTCGTCTGGTTCGCCCTTCGGCTCATTCCGCCTTTATGAAACTAACATCATCAATTCAGTTCCTCGATCATACAAGATATCATGGCCTTGTGCGACACTGGGAACGCGTTGATAGCTTATTTTTATTTTGACTTCAGGGACGTCGATAAACAAAACCTGCACAACGTGCTTCCCTCTCTCCTCATCCAACTTTCCGCTCGGTCCGATCCCTGTTGCGATGTACTCTCCGACCTCTATTCTTCACATGACCGTGGAGTACGGAAACCCAGCGATCGCGCTATGGTAGAATGCCTCAAAAAGATGCTCACCATCGAAACGCGGGGACCTATTTACATCATCATGGATGCCCTCGACGAGTGTCCCATTACATCTACCATTCCATCACCGCGAGAAGAGGTCCTCGACCTTGTGGACGAACTTGTTGGCCTCCGACTCCCAAATGTCCACATATGTGTTACGAGCCGGCCTGAGCATGACATTCAGGCTGTTCTCAAACATTTGACCCTGCACGCTGTGTCACTTCATGACGAAACTGGACAACAGCAGGATATTGCCAGCTACGTTGCTGCTTTTGTTCACACAGACCGAAAGATGCGGAGATGGCGGGAAGAGGACAAGGATCTCGTTATTAAGACATTGTCAGAGAAAGCAGACGGAATGTAAGCCTGTTGTCGTCTCCTTATAAGGGAAACTCAAAATATGAAATAGGTTCAGATGGGTGTTCTGCCAATTGGAAGTCCTGCGGCACTGTTTCCCACCAAGTGTCCGGCGTATCCTGAAGGAGTTGCCCGACAGCCTTGACGAGACATACGAGCGGATACTGAGGGAAATCAGGAAGCCGAACCAAGGACATGCCCACCAATTGTTGCAATGTCTGGTAGCGGCAGTTCGTCCACTTCGAGTCGAGGAACTCGCAGAAGTCCTGGCTTTTGATTTCGATGTCGAAGGGATACCGAAGTTAAATCTTGGTTGGCGTTGGCAGGATCAAGAAGAAGCAGTGATGTCGGCTTGCTCAAGTTTAGTGATCATAGTCAAGGACGGGGATTCACGGATTGTCCAATTTTCGCATTTCTCCGTCAAGGAATTCTTGACGGCGAACCGGCTTGCGGAGCCCATCAGGGATGTCTCGCGCTATCATATCCGACTCGAGGCTGCACATACGATTCTCGCGGAAGCATGCCTTGGCGTCCTCCTCCGATTGGACAATCGCGTTGACCAAAGCAAGATCGAAAACTTCCCGTTGGCTCGATACGCTTCTCAGTACTGGGTCACGCATGTCCGGTCTGGGATTGCGTCGGCACGCATCAAGGATGGGATGGAACGTCTGTTTGACGAAGACAAACCGCACTTTGCATCGTGGCTTTGTGTTTATAGCAAAGGAGATTCCATGACTACCACTTACCCCGAGAAACCAGCAGCAGTCCCCCTATATTACGCTGCGAGTCTCGGATTTCGTGACTTGGCTGAGCACCTCATCACCGAGCATCCAGAGCATGTCAATGCAAAGGTCAGGGACGAAATGACACCGATGCGCACTGCGGCAGTTGGTGGACACGTCGCCATTTTGTCATTGCTACTTGAACATGGCGCACACGTGGATGGTCGAGGCTCGTCCGGGTTGACTCCACTGCATCGAGCATCGTCATATGGAAAAGTCGAGGCTGGGCAGTGTCTACTCGATCATGGCGCAGATATCAACGCTCTAGACCGTAATGGTTGGACCCCACTGCGTTGGGCGGTGATCGAAAGACAAGTCGAGTTTGGTCGAATGCTACTTGAACGCGGGGCAAGAATTGATGTCCCTGACAACGAGTATGGCGCGACTCCACTGCACCGGGCAGTATCGTTAGGGAACATTCAATTCGTGCGATTGTTACTGGAACACGGCGCAGATGTCAATGTGTGCGACAAAAGAGGCCGAACCCCTGCTCAGTTCACGGGACAACGGGAGATTAAAGAACTGCTGTCCGAGTATGGTGCCAAGTCTGTAGAATAGAATCTACTTGTCGATTCTACGACGTACGTTACTTTCAATGGCACCATATTTGTGTTATAGTACGGATACTACTCGGCCAGTCACGGCGTACAACCGTACGTTACAGTTGTGCGGTAGTATACGCCCTGGCGCGCCTGGCGGCTTGGTGCGCGTTGTCCCCTAGAAAGATGAAAAAACCTGGCGTTGCAAATTGAGTGTCGAGGAGTAAGATGTAGGAGAAGAAAAGAGAACATATGGCGGGAGGAATGCACGGCTGGGTGTACGGTGGGAGACCACACAAATGGCAAGAACGCGTGTAGGGGCTAGTAGATCATCACGGTTCGAGCTTCAAGGCTTGTTCAAGTAGAAATGGCGAGGGCAGAGGGTGTAGTGACTGCACACGGCCTTGACAGAGGCGAGACGACCATAGAACAGGGGGAACAGACGCGAGGCGAGAAGAGTTTGGATCAGCGTAACGTTACGGTAGTGGACTCGGAGATGATTCGACTGTGAACAATACAGTATAACACACCTGACAACCAGAGATAAAGGACACGGCCCGGCTGAGCCGCTGAAGCACACTGAGATCGTCAAACTGCTCCGAATGCAGACCGGAAATTGATCCGGAGACTTCTAGGACAGGCAACGTGGGAGCGCCAGGAGTGCCAACACAATTGGGTCGTGTCGGAAGACTCGGAACGTTGGTTGTTAGGGGACTGTACAGTACTGCTAATGCCAGTGGTCCAGGCGCATTCCTCCCTCCACGAACCATCATGTCCACTGTCCCCTCCACATCCGCCTCGCAGTCCAACTTTGTGTCCATTTTCAACGCCGCGTTAGAAACCTACAAACGCAAGACGAAGAAAGACCTGGCCTCACACCCGCTCCTTCCCAGCCTTCAATCCTGTGATTCCTCCGACGCTGTCCTCACCGTCCTTCGAGAGCAAATCCCCTTGTTTAGCCAACCCCCGAACGGCGACGACCGACTCACAAAATGGGTCGCCCCTACCGTAAATGTCCTGTATTCGTTTTCCGCTACCATTGGCGGCGGCATTGGACTAGTGACTATCAAGATATTTCCTCGTGAAGAATTACTCTAATACTTGGTTTTCAGATATTCCCTCAAGCGAATACGATCTTTGCGGGAATTGGCGTTCTCCTCATGGTCAGTGTCCTTCATGGTTCCCTTGTGTGGCGTATTCTGACGCGCATGGCTCCCAGGCGGCTAAAGATGCCAGCGGTAGCCAAGACAAGCTCATTGAGCTCTTTGATCGCATTGGACGTTTCTTCCACAGGCTCGAGATTTACACTGGCATTACACCAACTACGGCTATGATGGATATCATCATTGAGATTATGGTCGAAGTACTAACGATCCTTGCGATCGCGACAAAGGAAGCGAATCGTGGACGATTGAGTGAGTTGATTTCAAGTAGATTTACTATTCTTGACTGACACGATATTTAGAAAAGTATATGAAGAAGTTGACAGGAAACACAGAGATCGAGGATAGCCTGTCGAAGTTGGACAAATTGACGCAAGAAGAGGCACGGATGGCATCTGCGGAGCTGCTAAAGATCACGCACAGCGTTGATGACAAGGTGACGGGGGTCAATGGTAGAGTGAAGGACGTCGAGGGGATGGTACAGGATGTCCGAGGTGACGTGAAGGATGTCCATGGTGACGTACAGGGTATCCGCGATGGTGTGCAGGATGTCTGTGGTGAGGTGAAAGATGTCCGTGGCGAGGTGAAAGATGTCCATCGTGAGGTGCAAGATGTCCATCATGATGTTCAAGATGCCCGCGGTGACGTGCAAGATGTTGGCAACAAGGTTCAAGGTGTCGATGACAAGGTGCAAGGTATTGGCAACGAGGTCAGAGGCGTCAATGATAAATTAGACCAGGTCAACCGTTCGTTATTTCTTCATCACTTCCTCATCGTTCCGAGTACTTAGACTGATTTACAGGGAACAACCTCAGAGATAGTCTTTTGCGATGGCTTTCGCCTTCAGATCCATCCATCAATCACAACATCGCGTCCAAAACTCGTCACAAGGGTACTGCCCAGTGGTTTTTTCAAAGCAGTCTATATAAGCAGTGGAAATCTACCGACCCGTTCTTGTGGGTGCACGGAAAGCGTGCGTTATTCTTAGCCTTCACCACGCTACGAACTCTGATTATCTCCTCTTTCTATAGCGGGTTCGGGGAAAAGTGTCGTCTGGTTCGCTTTTCTCGACTCATTCCGCTCATGTGAAACTGACATCATCAATTCAGTTCATCGATCATACAAGATGTCATGACCTTGTGCGATGCCGGGAAGGCATTGATGGCCTATTTCTATTTCGACTTCAGGGACGTCAATAAACAAAAGCTTTCTAACGTACTTCCCTCTCTCCTCATCCAACTTTCTGCTCGGTCCGATCCCTGTTGCGATGTACTCTCACGTCTCTATTCTTCGCACGACCGTGGAGTGCGGAAACCCAACGATCGCGCTATGGTAGAATGCCTCAAAGAAATGCTCAATCTCGAAACGCAGGGACCCACTTACATCATCATGGATGCCCTCGACGAGTGTCCCATTACATCTACCATTCCATCACCGCGAGAAGAGGTCCTCGAGTTCGTGGATGAGCTTGTTCGTCTCCAACTCCCAAATGTCCACGTCTGTGTTACAAGTCGGCCGGAGCACGACATTCAGGCCGTACTCAAACACTTGACCCTAAACGCTGTGTCGCTTCATGACGAAAGCGGACAACAGCAAGATATCGTCGACTATGTCGTCTCTTTTGTTCACTCAGACAACAGGATGCGGAGATGGCGGGAAGAGGACAAGGCTCTCGTTATTGAGACATTAACGGAAAAGGCAGACGGGATGTAAGTCTGTTGTTGTCTGCTTAAAAGCGAAACTCAAAATATGAAATAGGTTCAGATGGGTGTTCTGCCAATTGGAAGTCCTGCGGCACTGTTTCCCACCAAGTGTCCGGCGTACCCTGAAGGAGTTGCCCGACAGCCTTGACGAGACATACGAGCGCGTACTCATGGAGATCAGAAAGCCAAACCAAGGGCACGCTCATCAGTTGCTGCAATGTCTGGTAGCGGCAGTTCGTCCACTTCGAGTCGATGAACTTGGAGAAGTTCTAGCCGTTGACTTCGACATGGAAGGGATCCCGAAACTAAATCTAGGCTGGCGCTGGCAGGATCAAGAAGAAGCAGTGATGTCCGCTTGCTCAAGTTTGGTGATCATTGTGAAGGACGGGGATTCACGGATTGTCCAATTTTCGCATTTTCCGTCAAGGAATTCTTGACGGCGAGTCGGCTTGCGGAGCCCATCAGAGATGTCTCACGGTATCACATTCGACTCGATGCCGCGCATACGATTCTTGCACAGGCATGCCTTGGCGTCCTTCTCCGAATGGACGATCAAGTTGACAAAGACAACATCGAGAACTTCCCGTTGGCTCTATATGCTGCACGGTACTGGACTACGCATGCCCGGTTCGAGAGTGCTTCGCCACGGATCAAGGATGGCATGGCATGTCTGTTCGATGCGGACAAGCCTCAGTTTGCAACATGGCTCTGGCTATACAACGAAGATCGGACAGGTCGTTCTATGTTTTCCAAGCGCCCTGAGAAACCTGAAGCAGACCCACTCTATTACGCCGCAATGCTCGGATTTCGTGACTTGGCAGAGCACCTCATTGCCGAGCATCCGGAGAGTATCAACGCCACGGGAGGGAGACAAGTGACTCCGATACATGTCGCGGCAGCAGCGGGACATGCCGACGTTGTCTCGTTACTACTCGAACATGGCGCCGACCTGGACAGCCGGGGCAAGTTTGATGACACTCCACTGCATCAAGCATCGTCGACTGGAAAAGTCAAGTGCGGGCAGTGTCTACTCGATCGTGGTGCAGATATCAATGCTCGAGACGGCGACAATTGGACTCCACTGGTTTATGCAGCGATGGAAACACAGGTCGAGTTTGCTCGACTGCTGCTTAAACGCGGGGCAAGGGTTGATGTCCCTGAGAAGGACACGCCACTGCACCGGGCTGTATTGGTGGGGAACATTCAAATCGTGCGATTGTTGCTCGAACACGGCGCTGATGTCAATGCGCAAGACGAAGAGGGCGATACTCCTTCCCGAATTGCATCAAGGTTTGGCAAACAGGAGATTGTGGAACTTCTGTCTGAGTATGGTGCCAAGTCTGTAGAGTAGTATCTTTGCTTGTCGACTCTACAGCGTACTTACAGTGTTATCGTACATATGACCACAGTCAGGGTGTACGACCGTCAGCCATCCTACCAAGCGTCATAGTTTGAGAATGGGGGAACCAAAAGAAAGTTCAAGATCTCATTTCTGCCGTCCCCGCGGGTACTAGCAAACTATCCATTAGACGTGGGGGCTGCCGCGTGCCAGTGAGCCACGATACGCACACTGGCACGTTTGTTGCGGACTCGCGTACCAGATTCTCCCTTGTGCGAGTGGCGCGAATTCGGATTGTAGTGATGGTACTGTAGCTATTTTAGTCCTCAACGCTCGCCTGCTTCCGCTACCGAACGGCTCCGCGGGTGCTGTTCAAGTTGTCGCGCTATCGCACACTAGTCGGTCTCGTGCAAGTTGCAACACGACAAAGTGTGCTTCTTGACTGCCTCGGCGCTCATTTTGCACGAAGGACACGAGGCAACCTCAGTCGCTCGGCCACGCCGAGATACACCAGTGCCGCGCCAGCGTAGAAGTAACATATCTATACGCATCCCCCTACTAACCCCAACCCCAAGTTGCACATTACATAATCATCTTCCTCTCACGGATTCGAACCGGAAAACCAGACTTGAGAGAGAAAACTGATCGAGCGTGATCCCTCTGGTTACCAAATGCCCTGACTTCCAGAAGGTATTTATAGTCACGCTGCCTCCTGCTTCCCCTCCCATGCTCTTCTCCGGGATTTATTGCGGACTTCAGTTGGGCTAGGGCGAGGGTGAGGGTCCGAGGGATCTCCCGATGATGCATGTTATCTTCCACCGCACCCCGCGGGGGCAACTGCCTTCCATCCACCACCAGCAACCACCAATGTGCATCACGCAGGAGTTTTCGATCTTTTTAGGCACAGGTAACGTCTACAATACACCGAACCTCCTCCTGACCTCCCCCACGCTTCTTCCCCCTCGGCGTCTTGTCTGGTTCCTGTACCAAGTGGGATGCCTGTACCTTTCGGCAAATACGAATACGCCACTATCGCTCGGCGGCGTCACGTACTCTCCGGACGCCCAATATGTTGTTATCTAATCCCTTGACCCATGAGCTCGTCCACGGTGCCCCAAAGGAGCCCACCCACTCTTCTCAAGCCTCAGCGGTCAGATCTTCCCGGGGCCACTATGATGGGCCTTCGAGACCCCAGTCTTAATCCGTCCGCGTTAAGTCAGATACCTGGAGTGGCCATTCACGTGGTACAGACCCAGACTCGCAATTCCCCCTTAATTCACGTTCCGGTCGCAACTGTCTATTTACAACATATGGCATTCCTTCTTTTCCCGGGCCATTACGTTGACTATTTGGTGCCGATCAATCCACTCTCGCACATCACTTTTTGCGCGGGAGGAAGGGAGGGAGGGTCTCCGCACCCTTACTTCCTCCGGTGAGGTTATTGGTGGGAACGTGGATGAGGCATGGGGACGGAATGAGAGGGGGGAATCCCACGACCTCTGCACGCCCCCTTCCCTTCCATTCTCCCCCTTCCTCGTGCCCGCGCCTGCACACTTCAGCCGAGTGATCCTTCGGAATCCGGGTTCCGTGGCTGCTCATGGGAGACACTGTGGCTGATGAAATGTCCCTCACTTTGGCCATATATATGCACTCGTCCCCACACCACATGTTTTCAACTCTCTCCAGTCACAACCCCGTAAATAGACATGTCCACTCTTCTTGTGCACCACGCGAGTTTCGCGCTCATCGGCAGTGCACAGTTAAATCTAGTCCTATCTCATCCCTCCCACCCCCTTTTTTTTGCGTACTGGCGCTGACCGTTAAAAAAATACGGACCCTTCCTTTCCCGTGCAGGCAAGTATCTGTGCCATCCTGTAGTCCTTATTGTCTCCTCACACACAATCGCACGCCACAGGTCGGCCTGCTGTGATCCCACACAATTAGGCTGGCCACTTGACTTCTACTGTACTAATTATCTGTCCGCGACAGTCGGACAGCTTATACGATGCCAGGGACGACCATACACATCCACTGTATGCTTCTCTACTTTTATCAACCCTTCCGGTATGTGGCGAGGCGCCATCAAGCCGTTGGCTAGGTCATAGAATGGAAGACTTACTACTGCGCTGTTCAAGTTGATTGATCCGTTTGCACCGGTGAGCAGATTCAGTACTTACCTGGTCAGAATGTCTGAGCGCTGGCTGGGAGGCGAGGCCTACGGGTGGTAATTAACTGGACAGTGTGTGCGCGCATCAAGTCGAACCACTTTGTTACGTGTACTGGTGGTACTCAATAATTGACGTCCAACGTGTCCACGCGCTTATCCCTTCTCTATTCTTGACTATCGTGCCTTATCATTTGTGTTGTAAGCACGCGCCCACCGCTCGGAGAAATCCTGATACTGTATGTCATCATCCTCTTATTGATTTTACCCTGCTGCGCTTAGGATCTGTTGCCAGTGGTTTCAAATCCCCGATGCTTAGACGCATATTGGCATTATCCCAGATAGCCGAGAACCTATTTGCTGACTCGCCTAGTCTTCTGTCGTGACACGACAACATACCGACCCGGCCTGGACATGGCCGGTGTCAATGCTAACACTAGTAAATCGATCAGTCCGTCATGGCGGAGTGATTTGAAACACCCCACGGGTGCAATGTATGGCTCTGGGGATTCCACGTGTTGAAATATATAAAGAACTCCGGTTTTTCCTACAGTCATAAGTGGGCAATACAGTAAATGGCGCACAGCCGCCACAGCTCGAAAGTAGCCCTTGATGGATCCCTGACCTGACACGCCTGACGACAACCGGAACCGGATTTCCGGAAAAGCTTGACAACCGGACCGGACCGGATGGGCTACATCCAACCCAACACTTCTTTTTGCTCGTCCTCGGACGAACGAGGGTGTTTATGGTGTGATACGATGTCCACTGCCTTTTCTATCTCAGTCTCTTCCCCGGGCCCGGAGATCAAGACCGATATTGAATACACCTGCTTCGATCGGCGCGATGTCCGTCCGTCCGTGTCCGCGTGCGTGTGCAATGCAATCTAGTCGAAGGCTGCATTTATTTCCCTTCTGATACCTGAGCCTCTCTCCCGCTTGCTGCTTTATGTGCTGTGCTGAGTTTTCTTCTCCTCTTGTCAAGGGGTAGTACAGTAGTAGATCACGTCTTCTGCCAGACTGCGAGTGGGCCAGTTGCCACATACTCCCAACTTTGTAAGGTTTTCACGCACGCGGCGCGGCGGGATTGACTCGGATGCCCCCCATTTCTGCCACGAGAGAGAAGTGGAAGTAAGTCGTCAAGGCAATAATCGGCCTTCTTCAGCTTCGGCACACTCAACCTCGTCAGAACGGTACAGCCGAGCTCGCTCTGTAGTACTCACGTTCGTGAATGCAAGTAGTACTGTACAACCGCGATCCACCACTACAATTTACATGCATGCACGTGTCGCCCGCCCCCAATTACCGTAAACGCCTTGAAAGACCTCCCATATTGATATATATGGAAAAAAAGAGAAAGTGGGAGAAAAGCGGCGCGTGATGCCCTTGTGCTACCAATATCATTGAGGTTTATTCAGGGACCAATGCGCGAAGGAAAGAGCATTCTTTTAGTTCTCAGCTGATCTCACCCCGGGGATATGGCGACATGTAACCCAGAACAATCGACACACGTTTACAGGTGGCGAAGAGCCGTCGAGGCCACGTCAGTCGTAGAATAGGGACATCTGTCAACCATCGAGTCATACAGTATGATATGATTTATGATGTCATCGATATGTCATTAGAGTGGAAAGCACAGCATCATATTAGATCGCACGGCATGAATCGGCAAGCGTGGGTGAGTTGTGCGATGTTCGGGGTCATCTCAGTTATGGCACACAGCGGTCGCAACGGCGCAGTTAAACTCGACTGGGATGGCTGCGCACGTCTTCCACATCGATGTTCATATCCGTCGCCGCGGTGATATCAACTTGTCTCATGTCTATCATCTCGTCATTTTGACCTCCGGCGTTCGTCGACGGAGAGACGTAAATACGCATGAAAATAAGAAAAACAGAAACATTATACTTGTCACAGGACGAGCGCTGGCTATTGATACACGATTACCGGGGCTCGTACAGTACACCCGAAAGTAATAGATAGGCGCTGAGAAAAAGTGAAGAAGAGATAAACCACGGGGAAAACGAAGGCAAGGATGTAAAGAAGCCGGGACATGTGCCGTGTGTGGTAATTGATCGAATCATGGATGGATGGATGATGGATTGCTTGCTTGAACTGGTCGGATGGATGTGTATTCTGTGGGGTTCGTGATACGTCGATGAATGGTAGGATAACGTGATTGACTGGCGGCCACGCATCTAGACCAGTCTGCCAAAGCTAAGAAATGAAATTGGGAGCAGCCTGTAGCCGCCGTCGCAGAGGGGCAAGGGGTGCGGTGAAAAGAAAAGCAAAAAAAAACAACTGAATTTTAGCAGGCGACTTTGCGCAGCAATGGGGGATATCCTTGCCGCCCGCCACATCTTCTCGGAGAGGTCTTGCTCACACTTCATCTTCTTCACGAATTGAGCTCAGTGAACGCATACGACCGTGAATGCGACGTGACGATGGGGCATGGGGTGGAGGGGATATTTGCGGCGATGACACCGCAGGGGTATGAACAAGAGCGGGCGCTACAGGCTTAAGTACAGGGGGCGATGGCGATGACGGTGGGGGAACAAATGACGACTGCGCAGTTCCAGGGAGGGGAGTGCTGTAGATGAGATAGGGCTCATCATCCTCATCGAAACGACTGGCATGGGACGGACTCGAACTGGAACTATAGTAGAGCGTGGGTGAGTCTGCGGAGTCGGACTGCTGGGTATAGTTGAAAGGTCTAGGGGGAGGAAGTGGAAACTTTGACAGCGCCGAAGACGGTGATAATGTGGGGCTCTATGAGTAAGGCACGTTTCATGTCAGTTATTGTCTTGGCTTTCATCGCCGACATCAGGAACTGACGGCGAATGCCAGGAAACGAAGGGAAGGCGTCACTCACCGTTTCATGAGAGATACCATCAACCCATGCCACGACGCGACGCATCCACTCGCGCTGGCGGAGAAACTCGATACGGCGGAGACGCTGGACCAACTCGCGCTCGCGCTCACTTGCTGCGGAGCTCGTCGATGAATCCTCATCCGCAAACGGATCAACGTGAACGACTGCTGCGAGCCCGGACTGGAAGCGAATGGCGGAGGGGTGGGTGGGGTGGGGGGTGAATTGAATGCGAATTTTCCTAATGGGATCGAGGGGGAGAGTAAGGGCTGTACGATGCGAAGGGATCGGCCTGCATTGGCTTGAGGCGTAATAAGGAGTCGTTATCCTGGAGGTGGGACGGGTAGACGGGGACGAGGGGGTCAAAGTCGAGCATTGGCGGAGGGGAGGGGGGTGATAATTGGGAGGGAAGGGGAAGACGCTGGGGGTTAATATATGCAGGGAACGCTGACTCAATGGAGAGCTGTCAAATCAAACTCGCAGGCGAGTTGGCCTGGGCGAGGGCGGGCGGCTCGCGAGGGGCCGATCGCGATCGGGGCATTCTAGATCCGACCCAGTTCAGTCCAACTTGGGATCTTTTCTTTCCTCTCTCCGTTCCACTCTCTGCTTCCGTCTCTGCATCATACCGTACTCCCAACTATCCACTTGCGCTCCATTCTTTCTCTCTCCATCATGTCTGAGCTCTGCCCCGTCATCAGTCTCATCTCCACACTGATCCATATCGCCGTGGTAATTCGCTTCGCTTTACCCTTTTTTTTATCATCCCCTGCGACGTACAACAAGTTTCCATCTTGACTGCGAAGACGCCATTTTTGGCCGATCTCCCCCTGGTTACTTCTACCTTTGTTTGTGTACTGTACCTGACCAGAATATATTTTTATCACCCGGGATCTCCCACGCGTTTCTTTTTTCCACAAATCCGTCCGCAGCACGGTTCGGGTCCGCCATTGGGTCGAGTCGTGGTCGTGCCAGTTTCCGAACATCTATCGATTAGCGCGCGGCGTTGCCCGTGACAGCTCATTTGTTGAGCGAGTCATCGATTTAGATTTACAAACCAGATCAGCGATCAGCGTGTTGTACGTGCCCAAGATTGGCACAACGTCGTGCCAATGCAAACCAAACCTTTCCTTACACTCCCCTGGCGGTGGCGTACTCTAGATTCCCTGTACCCTATTATATTTCCCTTTTACAGACCTCCTTCCCTGCCGGCATGAACCATACATAATTGACGCACGGTTTTGAGGATCAATCTGCATACGTCGAAGGGCCACATGGAGACGGAAGAGAGGCACGTGAAACTAGTACATATAACAAGCCCTCGGCCTCAAGCCTCAAAGCCTCAAGTGCACTGCTACTACACGCGAAGCGCCGAGGAGCGTCAAGTGCAGCCAGCGCCGTTAATATATCCAGAGACGTATTGCGGTCATTAGGTGGGTATCCGTAAGCGTCGGTAGAGTACAGGAAGGAAAGAAGGATGCTGAATACGCCACTCTAGCGCGCATCGCTGCGGCGAACGTGCTGCGGCGAACGATGGCTATGTCGTACGGCGCTCTAGGTAGGACTGTAGGGGTGCCGCTGTCAGTGGATGGAACGGCGCGGTCATGAATGTGCCACGCTACCTCTACAGTGTGATAATAGGTTGATGGGGGCACGTAGGCGGTGTATAGCAAAGTAGTTGGACCTGCCGACACATGACTAGTGCATGACTGATTGTGTGCGTGCGCGGGCACGAACCCAAAGTTTTCAATGGATGGGAGGCAAGATGGGAAGATGGTACGACCGCCAATTAACATAATAGGGGGAGTGGTACCGGGACGATCATATGGGTTTAAAATGGACGACCCGAGGCCATCGCATCGCACGCGCTGCGGGTGATCTGCACTCGGTTCGTGCTGACAGGGGGTAGGGCACCGTACTTGGCAGGTCTATTAGATCCGCATCGGCTCTTCGGACGCCTCCTCCGGACGAAATCACGTTAGCTGCACATGGTGCAATCAATCAACAACCTAGAGGTATAGGATGGCACAACTCTGATCCTTCTTCGTCCTTGGAAGAAAAAAAATGATGATGGCTGATGATATATCAAAACCGTGACCCTGGCTTCTTCCTTCCTCGACCGCCGCAGATGCTTCCGTGCATCCGCTCGTCTCGCATCTCTCCGACTCGGAGGTTCGGTCCAGGAGTCCCCAGGACCTCCTCTTACTGCACTCTGCATCCGCCCGCCGCCACCAACCTCCGTTCTTCTCTCGACTTGCATTTTGCTTCGCGATGGATAAGTTAAACGGCGGAGGAAAGGAGTTTAGCGCAGGACTCGGAATTGATCGGGCTTCACTGCCAGTGGTGGTGATGATGCGCGATCATGCTGGAGGTGGGCTTCAGTTGTGTTAGGTAAAGAGCCGGGGGTTATATCTGGAATTTACGCGGTGCAAGACCTGCCTTTTGCTACTGATCGAGTAGTACTGATCCCTAGCTAGAAAGAACATGCAAGTGGACTAGCAGACAAGTCTGACAGCTCAGATCACGCCACCTTGCGTCCATGTCGAGTCTGCACTTGCAAGATGGGTTACTCTATTGCATTCCAGCCTGCGCAGATAGATCGCTTCGACCCTTCTTCCCTCCCGCCTTGTATTAGCCTTCAAGTCGGCGCCCTGCTCCAGCTCACGCGTTCACGTGGCACCTACCAAGCACCTTTACGCCGATACTGACCGATACCGGCCTATCTCTCTTCCCGACTGCCGGTTTTCTGAAATGAAATATGACCGAGGGATGCTTCCATCCCGTGAATTTCGCTACTATTGTCACGGAACAGTAAGCTAGTAGACGCTTAGTTGTTCGTTGTGTTCGCCACTCAGATCCACACCGTTCGATGTCCTCTTGTATTCGTTGTGGCACCCTCTGTTTCGAACAAGCTCGAACAGGCTTGCATGAGGCGGTCCCCCTCTGTCTTCTCCGTCTGGTCAGCTGTACGGTACGATACAAGCGCCTCCAGTGGCGGGCGGGCATCTCCGGGCCCAGACGAAGAAGTACAGTAATCCATGCCATGCGAGTTACCGTGAGTGATCCAGACGGCGTCCACCTGTCGGCGGTCTATCGCAATCCATCGCGTTTCTCATTCTCGTTTCCTGCTACAGCCCGTCAATCCCCGTATGTCCATCATGTCCATCATGATGTTCACTCTTTTGTCTCCCCCCCACCCCCTTTTTTTTTCGGCGGACGTGCCCCTGTGGTCACTGCAGACACCGCCATGCTTGATTTGCCCAGTCGACACAAATCAGAATCTCAACACCGAGAGGGGGTTGCATAGCATCGTCATGGCGTGCCTTAAAATGGAGTGTGTACAAATCGATCCATGAATTACTCCTATCGTATTGCACTGCATTATAAAGAAGAATGTGGAGAGCATCGTAAACTCCGTTTCTCCGATTTGGAGATGGTCAGGACGAGTGTAGACCCATCCAACCCATCAACAAAAACAAAAAGATACAGAAGTGGCGGACTAGTTCCCAAGTTGACTGACATGAAGAAGCACCCTTGAGGGTCGGACGTGGAGCGTGGCTGTGGCAATCGAACCAAGGCCAACTCAGCCAAGGCCAACTCACCCCTGAGTCAGCACAGCTCACCAAGTCATCGAGTCATGCCAAGTGACTTAGGCCCTGAAAGAGCGGTGGTGCATTTAATTCCGATAGAGTCGACGTGAGTGCTACTGTATGTCAAAGAAAGGTTGTTGCGTTCGGGAATGGCCGCTGGAGTTCCCTGGAGACACTTCGATGGTCAATTTCACAAGAATGAAACACACACCGTGGACCCGGAAGTCCGATTCGGAGATTGGGCTGGCTGAGCTTGTCTGGGACATCGGACCACAACGGACACCGGTAATGGGATTTACAGTGGTGGCGGTGGAAATCTCCGAGGCAAGACAAGTGGCAAGACAAAGAGAGAATGACCACAACTTTGTCCTCCTGGGGGTCGTTGCGGAGATGAAAAAAATTTAGGTCATTCTAGCTCGCTCATCTGATCTCGTGTGGGTGTGGAGATGGAAATCTAGAATTAGTAAAAATACCTGTGTTGAAGAGCGGAACAACTCTTCTAGTCGATTCTGGTTTCGATCTTCCCGGGCTTGAGTTGAAAGTTGATCGCCGAGGAGAAATCGGACGTCCGGATAGAGTCGAGTGAGTGTGCGCCCAGCTCGGGGCTCGGGGAATCGTCCAGGCCCTCCAAGGACATCGGGTTTGTTCTCTGTATGTTGAATTTGACGACTTTGTTATGCTCGCAGAGACAAGGTGACACGGTGCCAAGGTGGATGCACTGGGTGTACTAGAATAGAACGACACAAGGTTGTTGAAGACCGAAAAAGTCGGAAACAAGACTCCATGATGATGACGCATCGATGATGGCCCGCCTCCGAGTCGATCCTCAGGCCAGGCCTGACCGTGCCAAGCGTATGTGGGGCCATCGATTCGCAAGAGGGGTGGCATGCAACTTGAGCAACCAGAGTCTTTACTGATTCAGAATCGAGAAAACGGTTTATAGAAGGTGTGATCCTGTTGAGCGAGTAGATGCAGATACGATGGGTCAGAATTCATGATGGTGAATACGAGAATGCTTGTCACGACGATGGGATAGTAGCCTTCCAACCGCATCCTACGTGACTCTTGCGCCGAATTCTGTCGAGGGCTTGTGAGGGTATCCTTCGAAGACTCAACAGTGTGTTGATTGGATTGGACATAGGACCGCCTTCGCTGACAAACGAGACCTCAACCTTCTCATCAACCAAACAGTTCTTTGGCTCCAACATTTCATAACAGCTATCAGAAACTCCTCAAGGGAGTGACGGATTGATACTGTGGTATGTGGCCCATTCCACATCCCATTGTAACATAGGTAAAGTGCTAGCATTTCAGGTCCAGGCGAGGTTTGTCTATACGAAAGTCCAGTGAAAGCCCTTTGAAAGAGACGTGGATTTTTCTCCGTGTGGATAGCATACAGTACGCATGAGTACTCTGACTTGCGAAAGCAGATTCACGGCTGACAGCGTAGCGACTGGCCCGGCGATGGCCCCTCCCTCCCCTCTCACTCGCGTCAGACCCACGCATACCTCGACGCCCTCCTCACCGCCATCCCAAATGATTCCATCCCCCCAGAGATAGCAAGTCCATCCCGGGGCGCACACCGCCCCTATCCAAAATTCATCGATACCGCGCTCCGCCTCGCATCGGGTGGTCCAGCGCGCCCAGACGACGCCCCGCCCTCCGCGACGCCTGGCCAGAAATTCAAGCATCCGTCCAGCGCGCCCTGCACGCTCTCCACCCATCTCAGCCTCCTCGTCTTCCCAACAGCAACAGCCAGCCAAACGCAAACACTCTCCATCTCTCCCCACCAGCACGAACAACAAGAACAAAAGCCCAGACACGAAGACGCGGGAGACAACAACGAGGACGTGGACGACGGTGGTGGTGATGAGGACGACGTGCCACAGCTGACACTGCACGCTCTCTCCGCGACCGCCCCAGTGCGGCATAAAATCGACATCACGCTGCACGTCCACACGCTGCGCCTCGCGCACAGCACGACGGGCGCCCACGTAGCGCGCTGCGCACGCGCCGCACTCACTCGCGTCTTCCTCCTCCCCACGCGCGCGCGCTCGAGCGGCGCGCTGCAGTGGACCGCGCTGCTCCTCGCGGGTGACAAACCTGCGCCACCGTCGCCGCGTGGTGCAGGTAGCAAGGAAGCCAAGGCCGCCCCCGTGCGGTTCGAGCTCGCGTGTTCAGTTCCCGATTCCTCCAAGCCCGCTGCCATTCCGCGCATGACGATGCACACGTCCACATCCACACCCGCCTCTGCTTCTAACACGCGTGAAGCTATCCTCGCGCTCCTCTCCTCCACCATCTCGGAAACCCGATAGCTCTCGCGACCGTAGAGCGCGGCGCGCCGCTCGCGGGCATCACCGCTTTTCGCGGTGTGCGAGAGACCTCGCTCTGGTTCTTCGATGATGGCGCGGGCGCGGGTATCCTCGCTGATGGGCGTCCGGCGGAGTTTTGGGCAGTGGCGGATCTGGCACCGGGCGAAGCAGGCGTGCGCGTGCGCACTGCGACGGGAGGACGTGCTCTGTGGTCCTCACGCGACGCGCCGACCCAGGCGAGGAGGAAGACGACGATGACGAAGAAGAAGGGGAGGAAACGGAGTTCCAGATGATCGACGGGAAGGAGAGGGAGCGGATACTGGAGTGGGTGCGGAGGCACCGGGGCGCTTTTGGACTCGCGAAGGTCAAGCAACAAGGAGCGTCAGCAAAAGGGAAGGAAAACGGAAAGCCGGAGCCGGAAGCGACGGGACCGGAAGGTGATGAGGGGATTGACGCGGGAGCAAGAGGAGACTCGGATTCGGACTCGGATTTTGAGACGGAGAGCGGGGAGAGCGATGGTGGCTCTCCGTCCAGCGGCTCTGAATCTGGCTCTGCCTCTGCCTCCGGCCCCGGGTCGGACGCAGGCTCGGATGCAGGCTCAAGCGAGCACGAGGATGAACCACGCAGTAGGAGTGGGAGTGAAAGCGAAGGTGACGGTGATGGTGGTCGCGACGATGACGACGACGACGAAGTGATGGAGCTCGAACCGAAGCACCACCCGCTCTTGCGCGCTGGGGGCTTCCCAAGATGTCTCGCGCCGCGATGGATGCTGCCGTTGAGCTCGTCGTGGGTGACCTTGTCGGGCAAACGCATCAGGATGCACCGGCACGGGACCTGGACCTCGCCTGGCCGAAGACGAGCGCGAGGAGGACGAGGAGGACGAGCTTGATGACTGATTATTGCTAATGTAATGGAATAGCGAGCCCACTGCCGAATCTTCGTACACTTAGAACTGAATGAATTATGCCCATGGAAAAAAAAGATCCTTGTCGAAAGGCGAGTGGATATGGTATGTACATCAACATCAAGATATAAGTAGCTTATATGAGTTTTTAAATATCGGCAGGCTCGACCGACCAACAGTCCTTCTACTTTACTTAGCGTGCACCCAATTCGGCTCCAATTTATCGTCATCCATGGTGGCAATGCTGGCTTTCTTGTCGGGCACAGACTCGCTATCATCATCCAGCTCGATATCGCGTGCCTCGAAGCGCTCCACGAAGCGTTCTTCGGGCTGGGGCTGCGTGCGCACAAGGCGGCCCATTGGCAGCGCCGTGCTCGAGGCCGAGTCACCCTGGCCTTCTCCACGGGCGACGAACTGGGTCTGTCGACGAAAGCGGATCTCGCCTGTCGTCTCGTCTCGCGAAGTTTCCCAGAAGTCAAGTCTGGGTGTGCGAAAGGGCGTTGAGTTATGATGATTACGGGGGGAAAAGAGAAGGGGTTGTCCGCACATGTTCCCTGATTGTCTGTCGGATAGATTGCGGTACATGCGCGTGGCACCTATAGATCTGTGGTTTTGGTAAAAAGGTTCAGTGAGAAACGGTGTTATTCTCGAGAGAGAGGCGCTCGCTTACGTGCAAAGCACTTTGAGAAGGGAAGAGATCAGGTCAGGGTGTGGAGCGCTGCGGAAATGGAAATGATAATAATTACCTGACGGTGCGATATACATCTAATGACAGGAAACGAGTCAGCGGATCAAGAATAGAGAAGAAAAAATTTGGTGCCAACGTACGGCATTCATGACGTCTTGAATAACGACTGTCAGCCACATCATAAAGATGGATCGTAAAACACACTACCATTCAGGTTCAAGATAAGGAAAACCTAGAGGGAGTTGAGCACCGAGATAAGAGGTAACGAATATGCCCTGCTTACAACCGGAACAATCTCCACCAGTGTTGCAGCTACAAGCCACAGCAGGCCCTGACGTGAATAATAATTGGATTTAGGTGCATGGCTCCACGAGAGAAGGATGACTCGCACTTCTCTGTACATGATACCGAAGGCACGAGGTCCAGGATTGTGGTTGTAGATACCGATGGCCAAGAGCGCAAGGAAGAAAATTTCGGTACCCAGCAACAGGGAGTTGCTAATAATTGCCGGGTGCGTATGCACAAACATGCATGTCTCCATCGCCGGCACCCATACGGCGTCCGCCTGGGAGTCAATGTCAGCATGTGTCTACAGCGTCACATTGCGTGGAGGCAAATATACCAAAGTGAGGCCTGTGGGAATGCCAGAGACAAGTCAGCGCTGAGACGACAGGATGTGTGAGGGATGGTATGTACGGTGAATCCAAGTTCCAACGTTGGCAAGGACCACTGAAATTGAGAGGGCTATAACGGGAATAGAGCGTTGCCATATTGCAATGCTGTTGCGTGGTCAACGTGGCTAGATCATCCAGGTATGGAATAAATGCGCACCCTCGGAGTGCATACAGGCTCAAAGCGAGCGAGGAGGCGGCATATCGGAAGAACTAGCAACACCGAGGTCACGACGACGGGAGAAGAAATGGAAGCAACCAAGACTACATACGAGTAAAAAGTACGTCCAAACCTAGGGAATGGAATGAAAAAGGTGTCAACATGTAACGCGTGGATATAAGCATACCCTGCAGTTAAATTCCCCGGTCAAATTCAGACCAATGAGCTCTGTCGCTACGTCGGAGAGGGTAGCCAACCGAGTGGCAATGTAGAACTATTGGGAAGAGCAAGTGGGTCACCATGGAACATCGCAAGGATGGGGGAGAGGTGTAAAAGAAAGAGGCGCTACTCACAGCAACGGTCCATCGCCATTGACGCCGACGGGAAGCTAGACTCCACTCAAAGCCGAGATTGCAAATAAACTCCCAACTACCACGCATTGATTATAAGCCCTTTCGCGGCGGGTAGTCACCACCCCCGGAATGAAAACCCGACGCACATATAAATACCGTCAACGACGTGTACAAGCTTGATAAGAGCGGCTAAGGTGACGGGGAATTTAAAAAAGGCGGAAAAGGCGGAACGAAGGGGACTAACGCACTGAGCTCGTGGGCAATTGTTACGGGATTCTCCCAGTTGACCATGACCGACTTGAGAGGATAGGAAAAAGGTCATACAAGAGGAGGAGAGAGAGGGTGAGAAGGAAAGACGGGGAACTTGATGCTCAGTTATATGCACCGAACCTCTCTACTCGACCACAGCCGACGGCTCCAGTATTACGGCACCCGCGTGGGCAAGGCACCACAGGCAAAGAAACCATCTTGGCACGCACAGATCGATAACAACAGCCCCCAGCATGTCTACTGTTATATCACTGTTCTCCATTCTTCACGGAACAGCGCTATGCCGCGGTTCACTGTTCAGAACAGGAGGGGCCATGGATGGACATGTTATACGAGCGGCGGGATACGATACCATCTTTGGTATCCGCATTTTAATCCCGCTTGACAACACCCCTTCTCACACCCCACTGGTCACTCTTCTCTGGGGTTCTCACCCTAACCTCTTTCGTTAAATACCTATTCCTGACTTCCTTTAACAGTCTCTATTTATGCCACGCTCACAAGCTCGAGTCGAGTGCTGTGCTGTAGGGGTGCAAGCTTTGCGGGCGACCTGCGACCCGTGCCAATGGCACATACTTGACGGGTGGCGTGGGAATGTGATTTCCCTTCTTGCTGTCCCTGGTAATTATACCGTACCTCCTTACAGCACCCGACATTTCGTTAAGCAGACCTTTATGTGAAAGCCTTATAGCACCAAGTACGCCTCAGATTCGCCACGGGGATGCATACCCGACATAACACACAGGTTGGTGTCATGCTCGGGGCGAGAGATGAGCCATACAGATTTGCTCAAGATTTTGCCGTACGTAATTCACCAGCAATGACGGTAATGACCAGCCAACGAGGGCTGTCGTCAAGATTGTGGCCCAAGTGGCAATCACTCGCTTCCGGTTCAAGATCGTTCTACAAATACAGCATGGCGACGTCGGCTATCGGGTTAACCTAGGTCCTCTAGTTGGACTCTAGGCTCTAGCAGGCCGTACTGTACTGTACTGTACTGTACGAACCTACGGACTTAGCGTCAAGATCCACTCAGATCCAGTGATGCGAGGATCTAATTTAGGAATTAAGCTAGCGTCCTAGTACTGCCAATCCGGTTCTCACTGCGAGAAGCCGTGTCACACACTTGTCGCAATCGCAAGCTAGATCATGACATCGTGAGAATGAGAGTCGAAGCTAGCATAGCTCACTGGTATGCACACTTCGCGTTAGATGATGGAGAAGATGCGTCTGCCGAGGTTTCACCGGTAGGTCCAGCGGAGAGAATTCGGAAATGTATTTCTGTAGGTCTCGCTGCCATGATACCTTGCGGCGCTACTGAAAGGAACAGAACGGTTTCGCACAAAAGGGATCGAGTAACGGAGAATCGATACTCTGTGTATGGCTACTGGGAAGCCATGGTCTGTCGCCAAAATACTCTTTCCTTTTCGAAAAGACATCGCAGCGGTCCAACTTATATGCCGCCGCCGCCCTCGTAAGGATGCTCCACGGAGTTCCTACCTTAATCCTCTTCACTTCCATGTTAAGAATACATATACTCGCCTCCGCCATTCGAGACAGTGTAAATGGTTAAGGAACTCTCAGATGGCGCAGAATGCAATCAGGGTTGCTCCATAAGGTCGGCCGCAGAAGAGACAAAAGACCAAGTACCACAAGGGGGGTAGGCAGCAGAATAATTCGACGAGTCCGACCGCGACAAAGTTGTGGAAAAAGGCTCGACCAGAAAGTAGGGTTAGGTGTTGGTTAATTTGCTCAAGGCTGCCATGCCGAGGGCCACCTCCGAGCGTTTCTCAAGAGCACACCAGCCCTCCGCAAAATCGAAAGCATCAAAAGGTCATGGAGAACCATCTTCGTCTTCCGTCAGAAATCCCATATTCAACACGGAGCGATTTGGTCAACACATCCTCAAAAATCCATCCATAGCTCGGGAGTATGTCACCTTTCTTGTCAGTGTATGTAAAAGCTGAGGTACTATACCCCTAGAATTGTAGAGAAGGTTGTTTTTCTTCTCCGTCTGTATTCGATGCGGCTCTTACTTTGACGATTCAGGCCAACCTTCGCCCGACGGATAAGGTCCTCGAAGTTGGCCCAGGTACGGGAAACCTGACTGTGCTAATACTGGACAAGGCGAAGCACTGCACGGCGGTAGAGATGGACCCCCGCATGGCCGCAGAGCTCACAAAGCGCGTCCAGGGCAAGTACGTCCCCCATCCATGCCCGAAGCCCCTCCCTCCGCGTCTTTTTTACAAGTGCCTCTCCCCTTCTAAAGGCCCGAGCAGCGCCGACTCGAAATCATCATCGGCGACTTTGTGAAGGCAGAGCTGCCCTACTTCGACGTCTGCGTCTCCAACACGCCCTACCAAATCTCGTCCCCTCTCATCTTCCGCCTCCTCTCGCACCGCCCGCTCTTCCGCACCGCAATCCTGATGTTCCAGCGCGAGTTCGCGCTGCGCCTCGTCGCGCAGCCCGGCTCCGCGCTCTGGTCGCGCCTCTCCGCGAACGTGCAGCTCTACGCGAAGGTCGACCACATAATGAGCGTCGGCAGGAACAACTTCCGCCCGCCGCCGAACGTCGAGTCGGCCGTCGTGCGCCTCGTGCCGCTCGACCCGCCACCGCCGGTGCGGTTCGAGGAGTTTGATGGGCTCACGCGCGTCATTTTTAGTCGGAGGAATAAGACGGTGCATGCGAGTTTTCAGGCTAAGGGCGTGACGGAGATGTTGGAGAAGAACTGGAGGACGTGGTGTTCGGAACAGAACAAGGCATGCTCGTCGTTCGGTGTTGTTCAGACCATGCGCCCTCCACTTACACTAAAAACTTGCTTTGGTAGGTGACGGAGAACGTGAGGATGAAACAGAAGATCGAGGACATCTTAGAGGAGACTGGGTACAAGGAAAGCCGAGCTGCCAAGATGGATTTGAATGATATTCTAAAGTACGCGTACTTTCATCCTAGTGGGCTGGCTGATGCCCAACTTGTAGACTACTGTCGGCCTTTCATGACACCGACATCCATTTCGCCTGATTGTGCTGTTATCTTGTATCAACGATAATTTATCTTGCACGACGTTCCTGCTCGCATCCCGCGTGTTATCCCCACCACTCGGCCAAGAGATCATTCAGGGGTCTTAGTATATGTGGCTGAGGAACGTAAGTACCTGTCGGTCGGATATGATTTCAGGGCACCCTGGGACCCTGACAGGTTCTACAATGCCCTCTTCGATCATGTACTTGAACTAGTACTCGCTCAAAATATTTGATGGGGTTCCCAGGGATCATCGATCATTTTCCATACGGAACCAGTTGTGACAATCTTGGCCTGGTTTGTTGCGGTGCTGTAAGGCGGTGGGACTGCGTTGTACGATACAATCAATCCCGTAAGTCTCATTCCCATGACAATGTTTCTCAGAGGGGTGCAATAGTACCTAGTAGGACCGTGTCATGGTCATCGAATAGCATCTACATGATGCATTAGTCCTTGTGCAGCGCTTGCTCGTAGCCTTGTTTGTTTCCATCTGACCGTACATCCGGCAGGTTCGATCAGGGTTCGATGTATTTGCCACCCCGCGGGGGTGAACTATATGGGCGTTTCGAAGGGGCCATAAACTTTTCAGATTCAAGGTTTGTCTAGCCGCCACACTGTAATTTCCCCATTTCAGCACCGGATAACCGAGTCGCGGTGCTTCTCGGCCGCTTGGTTCGCTGTACCCCGTAAATTTTTGTTTCGGAAGTCAACTAAAACAATCCCTCCCCGGTTTGCCGAAATCGAACATATATGACTATTGTATGTTGATTGTTGGTCTGCTCCGTGTCCGTGGACCTTTTGAGGCGAACGAGGTTCAACTGTAGCTGGTGTTGAAAGGAATGTTGTGGCCAGCCAATTGACGAAGGACCCTTTCAAAGGGTGTTGAATTATCCCAAGGCTTCAAGGTTCAAGGTTCAAGCTTTCAAGTTCTATGCGATGATGAACAGACGTTGATGCTAGATGCCAGGAATTTGGGCTCATATTTCTGCTTCAACGCCCCCTTGGACTAGAACTACTGCTGTGGTATACGGGCAAGGCACCTCGTTTTTTTCAACGCAAAGCGGTAGAATTCATGATTTGGAACACAGCAGGTACCATCAACCACTTCATGTCATGTCCACGTTACGAATTTAGAATAGCTTGTTGGATACCCGTTGCTCGCCGAGTTTCCCATCAATTGGATCCGTGAATTCTGGAATTCCAATAACTGCCTCAACTAGTCAACTTTTACGAAGATCCCCGTAAAATACCACGACTGCAATCCACCCCACGTTCACATTTTCGTGAAAAACATTTTCTGCGAGTGTGAGGGGAATAGCCAGTCCCCAGGGATTCGTATATACATCGTCGCCAAGCGTATGATTCAAGTCTTTACAGGAAAAGCCCATGATGTACTGTATCAGTCAAGGTATCAGTTTTGCAAATATATGCACCAGCGCGTGGCCATTCGCGTGCCCCTCTCAATTTTATCTGCGACTACCACTCGACTCGCGTGATGTTCAAGAAACCGCTTGGCGATTCAAAAACATCGGGTACGGTACAGCAGTACAGCAGTATCTCCATCTCCAACTCCCACATTGCTTGATGCATTGATCCGCCAGCTCCGCTCCGATCATCAGAGAGGCGCAAGCTTAGAGCGCGCACCGCAGAACGCTTCCAACTTGCTCCCGAGGTCGCCGACAATCTCGTGCCAGATGGCCTGCTCTCGCATAAGTTCACTGCGTACAACGGCGAACCTGGCGTAAGTGTGCACCTTTCTCCCTCTCTCTCTCAAGTGCTCTCTCTCCCGACGTGCGCGTTATCGAAACTGTCTGTAACTGCAGGTCCTCTACCTCTCGGGGGACGGCGATCCGCTCTGGTTCTGTGCAGGGAAGGGTTCGGATGAGCTGATTCCGACAGGTGAGTACTTCCCCTTCCTACCTGCCCCGCTGGTGCTAATATGGTCATCCACTGGCGTGGCGGTCCGGGTGCGCGCGTTGTTTTGGAAATCGGCTTGCTATCTATCAAGTCTATACGCTCTGGAAACACCCCACGCTGCTCCCAGTCCTCACCACCCCCGCCGCCGTCATACCCGTCCTGATCGGCGGCGCAGACCTAATGGTACCCGGCGGTGCGCGAACATGCCCTTCCCAAATAAAAGCGTCCTGAGTATACTGTATGTGTGTTTTGCGTCCCCATCCCCTTGTGTAAGTTAGTCGTGCATGCGTCGGCCGCCGCACCATCAGGCACCCTCGTGGGCGTCGCGCAGTTCGTGCGCGATGCACGGGGCCCGCCCCTCGCAGTGGGACGCATGGCCGTCGACGCGGATAAGATCGATCATGGTATCACGAAGGGCAAGGCGGTCATTGTGCTCCACACGTGGAAGGACCATTTGTGGGCGATCGGGTCGAAGGGAGAGCCACCGGAAGCCGTGGCCGTGTCAGCAGCTGGCGGCAAAGGGACTGATGCTGGTGATGATAAGGGGGGAGGCGGGGAAGGGAACGGTGGTAGCCAAGGTGACCACGAGCCTAGCGGGGATCGCAGTGAGGTGATGGATGGACCTGTTTCGGGGACTGAGGAGAAACTCACGCCGGAGGGTATGGTTTCCCCCTAACATCGTTCTTGCTGAATCTTCTCAGACTTGATAATGATGTTGTGGCTCCACCAGAGGTATCCGTTCGTCTACGAGCAGCGCTTTTGCAAGCTCTACAAACGACACTCGCTGACCTCCCATCGGCCGCTTTCCCGATGCCCACGACGACTCTCTACACAGCGCACATCCTCCCTGCACGAGCCTTCACGCGAACAGCTACCACGCCCGTTGACATCAAACATTCCTCGTTCAAGTCACTCTCTGCCTTCCTGCGCACCGCAGAAAAGGGTGGTCTGCTCAAGCTGAAAGACGCCCGACCAGATGTCGTCGTCGTCGCAGTGTACCCAACACACGCAGATGTTGTTGGCCATCGACTCCACCACACAGTCGGCGAAGAAGACGGCCGGAGACGACGGGCAGAGGAGCGTGAAGCGCAGCAAGCTGCCGCAGCTGCGAACGCTGGGAAGAGCATAAAAGTGACGGAGTTATGGAAGCCACACGTCGGTACTCTGCCGCTCTTCGAAGACCTGGGACACGAGTGATTTGCCTTATCCCTACTCTGATGCCCTTCCCCTCCGCTGATCTCCGCCCACAAATGATCGTAGCACAGGCGCATTGTACACCCTCGCCGAGGTCAAATCCGCGCTCCTCGCATACATCGAGAAACACGAGCTCGTCAACCGCGTGGAGCAACAGTACCTCAACGTCAGTGCTGATGCTGTTTTCTCAGCCGCGCTGTACGGCTCCCCGAACGCAAAGGGTGCCGTCCCAATTCCGGAATTTGCTAAGCGTGAAGAGGCACTAAGTGCCCTCTGCGGTCGTATGCAACCCTGGTACCGCATCGCGATTGGCGGTGACGAGCCTTTCACCAAGAAGGGCGCACTGCGCCCCATTACCATATCCACCAAGGCCAGGCAGGGCCACAAGGCATGTACATTCATAACCGGGTTCGAGCAGTACCACCTTTCCGGGGATGCCCTTGCTGAGGCGTTGCGAGTGCGTTGCGCGTCTTCGACCACAGGTACGTTCGATTATTGTTGGGTTCAGACTGAGCTCTTCCTGACTTGGTGTATACAGTCTCGCCTATTTCGGGCGGTTTGCAAGAGGTGATGGTTCAGGGCAAGCAGACTCCAGCGGTGCTCGAGCTGCTCGGTAGCTTAGGGGTGCCAGAAAAGTGGATTGAGGTTTCAAACGTAGTAGGTAAAAAAAGAAGTAAAGTATCACATGGTCTATTACTAGGAAGGTGCCCTTACCGTCAAACTGAATCATCCATGATACATACTTCCGAGATCCTAGACTTCAAATGTCTCGAGTTCAGAGGGTATGTCGATGCTCAGCGTTGAGCCCAGATACATGACCATCCCTACCGGACGGTATACCCAGACTTCCCCCTGCTGCAAGTTGGCGAGATCATATGAATTACGTTTGGGCGCGCTCCCGGCAGACTGTTCCACTACTTTCAGGACACCAATGTCCGCAGGTTTCACGCCTTGACCATCCGCGACGGCATGGAGTGGGACAGTGTCTTCAACTAGTATGGCGGTATGGCTCAAAAGCGAGAGCGCGCCATTCTGCCCATACTAATGCGCGCCTTGTGCCACTCGATGATGTCGCCTGCGCGGAAGCGGTCATCCCCACCGCGCCACCTGCCCATCTCGGGCTTGCCACAGAAGAGCAAATGTCCGTGCGCGCGCGAGGTGCTCAGAACCGGTGCGTCGTGCGGCTCGAGTAGGGATCCAGCGTGAAGGAGTGCCTCGTGCGCAACGTCCCAGCACTCCCCGTGGCCCACAGGGCGACCGTCCTTCACGGCGCGCTCGGCAAATGCGGCCACCGCAGTGCCATACGTCTCTGCTGCTTGCTGCAGCACCGAGCCGGAAAGGGGCTCGGGCCGCGGGCGGAAGCGCGCCCAGCGCGAGACGGGACTGGTGCCGAATGTCACGGAGTACCAGCACATGCTGAGGTCTGAGAAGAGGATCACACCGCGGGCCGTCTTGGATCGAGGATCGGAATAGCCGAACGAGCCCGCGAAGCGCATTTCGCGTGATCCGCTTAGGTGTGGGGGGATTGGCAAGCCGGAGTTAAACCATTCGGTGTCCCAGGGTGTGGACGGGTGCATGAACAATGCGAGGTCGGCCGCGGAGGAGCCATTGGCTGCGGGTGGGGGAAACGACATCTGGAGATCGTCTGGATGCGACCGGGTATGAGAGATAGAAAGACGGCTGAAGGGCAAAGGAAACGAACTAGGATCCGCGGAATGTGAAGGCTTGGTGGATACAATGGGCAAAGGAGGCGCTGGCGTTTCTGTGGGTGCAGGTGCCAGTGGTTTTGTGTGATAATTGATCTTCGGCTGTGCACCATCTCAGCATACTCTGATACCGATGTAAGAATGGGGACATACGGGTCCTTGTTGCGACAAGGGACGAAGATTCCGGCGACCAGCTGGCGAGGCAGCCCGGGCTGTGGGGGGTACTTCATCTTGAAGGTCCGGTCCGTCAGGACCCATGCCTTGACTTGCTCGAAAACTAACCATGCGGGAAGGAAATGATGACGTGGTCGTGGCGGCGCCGGATAACCAAGAGGGTGGCGGGACGTGCATCCCAGACAGGGGGTCGGGTCGGTGGTATTAGCTGGACTCTTTGTGGAGATAGGTACCGAAGGTGCATTGGGTGGCGGTGGCCCATTCAAATAACGGGCAAAAAACTCGTCAAGCCATGCAAAAAACGCTTGTTTGTCTTCAACTGAAAGGTTCGCCCAATCGATATCTCCGATACCAGTTGTCCCGTTGGGAGTCGCATAAACCCGAGAGACATGGCTACTACTTTGGTCGGATAATGGTAATGCCCTATGGGGCGGCGGCGATGGCGGCTTTGCTTTGTTAGAGGGCGTAGTCGAAGTACCGTGGGTCGAAATCCGTTTTCGCGCTGAACTATATGATTTGATGCCAGCGCTCTTCACTTGAGAGGCCTTTCTTTTCAAATCTGAGACTGATAAGATAAGTAAGGTTTCGTACGGGTGACTACGGGTGACTGGATCAAGACTTGCCGGAAAACGGTGCCATTGTCGGTTGGTGATGAATATCATAAATCCAGGCGCCCGTCGCCATGGCCACGTGGATGCCTTGAGGCTCGCTGTCCACACATTGGCATGTTCGGGAAGCCTTATAAATGTGACGCTTTAAGAGCTACTGTACAAAGTGACCGTTTTTAAAGGAGAGAGAGCGAGCAATACGGGAGTGATAAGTATAGTGATAATCCGATAAGAAAAGCATGTCAAAAAGGGACGATATATATCCGTGTGAAGCAGAACAATGAAATGATATTGAAACGTGGTATGGGGAGAGGAGAATAGCGCACTATGTTGATATAAGGGCAGGGAGGAGTGACGCCGGTGTGCGCAGTTGGCGTTTTGTTCCGGGGTGCGGTGCTTGCAGGGGTTCAGAAGGGGATGTGGTCATCCACCTACTTTAATTTGCCAGCGGGCGATCCCATCTCCGCGGAAGATGTCGGCACTGGTGCCAGCGCCTGTTCCCCACACACCCTGGACGGATGTGGTTCGAGGGTTCTAGCAGATGTTGATGGCGCACTGGCCCTCTGCTTGCAGGAGAATGACCAGGCCAGGCTGGAAATGTCCAGCATGCCTTGACCACGTCGCGTGCAGATGTCTGCGATCCATGCTGAAGGTTCCCCATGTACAGACAGGGGGTGTCTTCGCGGTGTTTTCTGAGTATGAGAGTTTTAGGTCAAATTCTAGACGATTGGCTTCTGTACATACGTGCAGCACTTGTACAGGGATGCTAGTTTTGGCGTGTTCCGCTCGTGGGATGATCTATCTCACGGCTTGTAGCCAGGGCCTTTTCCAAACGCGTGCTTGTGGCGACTGAGACCTGTGGTGCAGGCAGGCAGGCTCGCCCGCCATTGTCCTGAAAGTGAATCCACCTGGTGCCTGGGAGAGGTAATCCCCTCTGCGGAGGGTGGACGTGTTTGGTAGCATTGCCTCGACGGCCCTGGCTGGGTGGGCCAGGCAGAGTGTATGCGGTTGAAATTTGGTGCCTCCGCTCACGGTTCCTTCTGGATGCACCGTGGAGCAGAGTTTTCGAGGGGAGCAAGCATTGTCTTGTGAGCATACTGGTTGGTGTCACACGCACGTGGGCCCGGGTGGTCGGGATGGGAGTGGACGACCCGTTGAGGGGAGTGGCGGTGCCCACATACATAAGACGTGGCAAGCAGGTTATTGGCGTGGCCAATGTCGAGCGGCAAAAGCGTGACAGAAAACAACTATCATGTATCCGGACAGCAGCAGCGGGGGTGTCGGCGCAGCCAGCGATGGGTGGTTTTTCGAGTTGTTGTCTGAGTTGTGGGACTACCATTTGCCTTCCTCCAGCTCTTCCTTGACCTCTTTGGCTTGAACCGTGGCTCCATCCTCGTCACTCCCTTCTTTGCATTTGGCCTCACTAATGTGCGACAGGCCTGCAGGTATTCCCAACAGTTCACTGCTGGAGGACAGCCGTGACCTGGTAATTCGGGTTGTAGCTGTGGCGAAGGGTGTCAAGAATGTCACTTAGTTGTTTTTTGTACTTGGTGTGTCCTTTTTGCTCTCACTGAAGGGTACTTGAACGCGTTGTTATGTGTGATAGGGGTGTACAACGGCAACAACTTGTGTTCAGTTGACAGGAACCTCTTCAAGTTCCGCTGTTGGACCTTGTATGCTGGGCGTTCTTCCTGAGAGGAGTCATTTGCGGGGCAATGAACTTCTATTGCTCTGCTCTGACGATTTGAAAGATGAAGGTGCTGAAGGAAAAAGATGTGTCACGTGCCGCTCTCTCCGCTGCCTTCGCTCTTCGGCTCAGAACACCAATTTCTAGACAAGAGAACATTCAGGTTGAGGCAACCAAACACTTGCACATCAAATGAGAATAACAAAGATAGCAGTGCCGATGTGGTTTTCTCAGCGCACGGTTCTCCGAACGTAAAGGTGCCATCCCTATTCCGGAATTTGCTAAGCGTGAAGATCAGAAGAGGCACTGAGCGCCCGTCGCAACCCTGGTACCGCATCGCGAGTGGATCGAAGTTTCAAACGTAGTGGATAAAAAAAAGAAGTAAAATATCGCATGGATCGTCCATGGTGCATAATTGCGAGACCTAGACTGCAAATGTCTCCAGTCCAGAGGGTATGTCAATGCTCAGCGTTGAGCCCAGATACATGACCATCCCAACTGGACGGTATACCCAGACTTCCCCCTGCTGCAAGTTGGCGAGATCATATGAATCACGTTTGGGCGCGCTCCCGGCAGTCTGTTCTACTACGGTCAAGACACCAATGTCTGCAGGCCTCACGTCTTGACCATCCGCGACGGCATAACGTGGGACAGTGTCTTCAACCAGTACGGCGGTATGGTCCGGATCGCCCAAAAGGGAGAACGCGCCATACTGTCCCGTACCAACGCGAACTGAACGCCACTCGACGATGTCGCCCGCGCGGAAGCGGTCGTCCCCACCGCGCCACCTACCTACCCCGGGCTTGCCAAAGAAGAGCAAATGTCCGTGCGCGCGCGAGGTGCTCAGAATCGGAGCATCGTGCGGTCCAAAGAGGGATCCGGCGTAAAGGAGTCCCTCATGTGCGACGTCCCAGCACTCTCCGTGGCCCACGGGGCGACCTTCCCCCGCGGCGCGCACGGCAAACGCTGCCACTGCCGCGCCATATGTCTCTGCTGATTGCTGCAGGACCGAGCCGGAAAGGGGTTCGGGCCGCGGGCGGAAGCGCGCCCAGCGCGAGACGGGACCAGTGCCGTACGTCACAGAGTACCAGCACATGCTGAGATCTGAGAAGAGGATCACGCCGCGGGCCGTCTTGGATCGAGGATCCGAGTAGCCGAATGAGCCCGCGAAGCGCATTTCGCGCGATCCGTTTAGGTGTGGGGGGATCGGCGAGCTGGAGTTGTACCATTCGGTGTCCCAGGGTGTGGACGGGTGCATGAACACTGCGAGGTCGGCCGCGGAGGAGCCATTGGCTGCGGGTGGGGGAAACGACATCTGGAGATCGGCTGGATGAGAACGGGCATGAGAGAGATAGAAAGACGGCTGAAAGGCAAAAGAAACAAACTAGGATCCGCGGAATGTGAAGCATGTGAAGGCCTGGTGGATGCATTGAGCAAAGGAGGCGCTGGCATATCTGTGGGTGCAGGTGGTTTTGTGTTAAATTTGATCTTTGGCTGTGCACAATCTCAGTATATTCTGATGACAGACGCAAGAATGGGGACGTACGGGTCCTTGTTGCGACAACAAGGGAGGGAGATTCCGGCGACCAGCTGACGAGGCAGCCTGGGCTGAGGGGGCTACTTCGTCTTGGGGGTCAGGGCGGTCAGGGCCCGTGTCTTGACTCGCTCGGGAACTGCGAGAAGGAAGTGATGGCGTGCGTCGTGCTGGCGCCAAGGGGGTGGTACTAGCTGGACCTTTTGTTGAGATGGGTACAGAATGTACATTGGAAGGCGGTGGCCCATCCAAATAACGGGCAAAAAACTCGTCAAGCCATGCAAAGAACGCCTGTTTGTCTTCAACTGAGAGGTTCGCCCAATCGATCTCTTCGACATCGGTTGTCCCACTGGGAGTCGCAGAAACTTGAGAGACAAAGCTACTCCTTTGGTTGGACAATGATGATGCCCTTCTATGGGGAGGCGGTGGTGGCGGTGGGGCTTTGCTTTGCCAGAGGCCGTAGTAGAAGTACCCTGGGCCGAAATCTTTTCTCGCGCTGAACCATATGATTTGATGCCAGCGTTCTTCACTTGAGAGGCCTTTTCCTTCAGATTTGAGACTGTGAGAAGGTTTCGTAAGGTTTCGTACGGGTGACTATGAGTGGCTGCATCAAGACTTGCCGGAAAATGGTGCCATTGTTGGTGGGTGGAGAGAGGACGAGAGTCATGATCTCATACATATATAGAGGATAACACGAAGCGGAGCGTGACCGCGGTTACCTCGCCGGTTACCCCCCTGGCAGCGCGGGGAGGTAACCCGGGCCCCTGTGGGCAGGTAACCCCCGCCATTGGGCGGAAGCGCCCATTTAGGATTTGGCGCCCGGAGGGCGCCCCCCCCCAAATTCCAAAATCGGTTAAATCGCCCCGGATGGGCCCCGATCGGTCCCCGCCCGCCCCGAATGGGGGAGGCCGGTGATCTCCGATTTTTTTTCTCCCCCTGTGGCTGAGTGGCTCCATTCCGGGTGGGTCGTACCGGGTACCGGCAGTCTGGGGTTGGGGTTGGGGTTGGGGTTTCCGGTTCGAGTGCCTGCCCTGCCCATTTTTTCCCCCCTCCCCTCCCACATTTCCCGAGCGCCGTCCCGAGGATCGAGGCTCGGGTTGGGGTTCGCGCGTCCGGGTTGGGGTTGGGGTTGGGGTTGGGGTTTCGAGTCCCCATCCCCCATTTCCGAGCCCGAGCCCCGGGCCCGAGCGTTGGGGTTGGGGTTGGGGTTGGGGTTCCGCTTATGTGAGACTCGAACCCGAGCCCCAGTCT
>WTXL01000144.1:0-75319 GCA_022376525.1 Russula vinacea | reverse complement strand
TGCAGCCCGATTTACTGGCCAATCTCTTCAACAGATGAGGTTGCGAAGCTCTGGCATCTCATGGATGGTATATATATGTGAGTCTCTATGCCCTGCCGCGCTAGCGTACGTTTTACTTGAATACTCAACCGTGATCCTCCGCTTCTAGTTGGGAATTCCTCACTACTCTTTACTATGAATGGGAAGTAATCCGAGGCACCGCCCTACCGTTGGACGATATGGGTTTGTAGTCCTTTTTTGAGTTTCGTCACCGTCCACTCACGCAACTAGGAATCTGCCATAGGTTACTCCCTTGCACGAATGGCCACCCTTCTGTCCGTAATTTGCAACATTGTCAGCTTTGAAATTACGACCGAAATAAACTGCCAGGTGAGTTTCGTGTCACATGTCTTGCGCGTTTTAATCTCTGATCAACTATATTCTAAAGGTCTGGATCACTTTTTTATCCGTAAGTGCCTCAATTTATGTGCCCACGCTGCAACGCCCAATACCTCATTCTATTTTGTCTAGATTTTTCTTCCACTGCCTTTATTTCCGCCACGCTGTTGATTGTGCTTCGTGTGTGCGTCTCCCATCGTTACGATCGTTTTTCCGCAAGATGCTTAAAGATTCTTGGCAGAATCGCCGTTTGGAACAAGGCAAAGATTATTTTTGCAATCGCAATGGCCATATGGATAACAGATAGCGCACTTTTCCTCCTTGGTACGTGCCTCCTACAGATCACAGGAGAAATATCTTGTATACCTGATGACATCATTATCAAAGCTACAATACAGGTGAATATTCAATTGCGACTGTTTTGGACCTGCCTGGCTCACCCGACGACTGTAGCTCCGCTCCAAGTGGTCGCCCGAGGCAAGCGCTTGCGTCCTGACCAACTTTGATGCCGATCATGCCACCAAATATGCCGTACTTGGCACACTCATTGCCGACATCGCGTTACTTCTCATCATGCTCATTGGCTTGCTCCGCATGCGGCGCGAAGGAGGCGGAGCCTTTGCCATGGGACGCACCCTCTGGAAGCAGGTGCGGTCTTTGCAGTTCCCGCTGGCTGTGATACTCCCAAATTCACTAATGTTAATCCTCTGTTTGTAGGGTTTGCTTTGGCTCTTGCTCGCCACCGTCGGCGAGACTCCTTCCGCAGTACGTCGGGTGATTCTCTTGCGCCCTTCTTTTCTCTCATCGCTATTTCACGTCACAGGTGCTCTTGGTTTTGAATCTGAATTGTAGTTTTTTATTCCCTCCAATCCATCAGAGATGGGTACTGATTTATCGCTATTATTTCGGTAAAATTATTAGCGTCTCTCAACCTCGTACGTCCTTATTTGCTTTGAGTGTATGGGTTAGGTTATTGATTCCTTTCGCGGCCTTTTACAACAACGCAGATAACCCAAAGTCCTGGTATGATCATAGAGATCATCGCCGCAACAAGGCTGTATCGCTCTCTCACAAACATCTACTCTTATAACATGTAAGACAATTCCTCTCAACCCTTCTTCGACATCGCTAATTGTGATTGATAATTATTCTAGTCACACGAAAATCCCCGGGGAACTGGGCGCTCAGTGCCAGACAAACGGACCCTCCCTAGGCCGATTCCGCCGAACCGGATGGAGGTGTCCGTGCGCACGGAATACGACCAGTTTCCATCGCCACATAGGAGTAGTTCGGGCACATACGTCCAGTTTCCATCGCCACAGACGAGCAGTTCTGGCACGCACGGCCAGTTTCCATCGCCACAGACGAGTAGTTCTGGTACGTACATCGGTACAGAACCGCAGGGATGTTGCAAGGCGAACGAAGTGAGCCTCGACGTCGATTTAGAGAGTGGCCTGGAGGAGAAACGAGGAAGTCCGCCGCCTCTCGGTATTGATGCTTAACCCTACTATAAGCTAAAGCAAGTGTCGATATCAAGGTATGTAATATAAGGTAGGAAAAAAGGTTGAGCAGTTTCCGTTTCCATGTGCCGCTGAGGCTGGGATGGCGAGGGCGAGGAAGAGGGTGGAAGAGGGTGGGGATCGCGACCGCAACAGCAATACGACGGCGGTGAGGCTGACAACGATGGTGAAGATGACAGGGACAGGGACAACCATGTGATGGACGCGGCGGCGGTACCATTCCACCATTGATCGGTAGCACTAGCACATCGAACCAGCGAACGTTGATGTCATCTTGGTCAATAAGAATGCATGGATAGGATTAGGGTAGTGGGTATGAATAGTGAATGCGTTATTGCGAGAGGCAACGTGACTTGGGACCAAAAACTAGATCACGGAAAAGAGCATGCATGGAGTCGGATGACGGTTTGAAGTCTGTACAAGCCAGGGGTTCTTAAAAGATTTTTCGGAGAATACAATCTTGGGATATCAATCTTTATGATGAGCAGTTGGTGTGCGAGAAGGCCATCCACCTTTGATTAGAAAGCCGGAGAGGGATCAGTCGAGGGAGCTTGCCGCAGCTCGTCCAAAAATAGGACAAGTCGGCAAGTTGAACCAGCCGTGGGTTACGGTTGATCCATCTCGAGCCCACCCTTCGATTCTTCCTTTTGCTAAAGTGATTTTGCACGATCGTACAGAGGCTTTCCTTTCTCAAGCGGCAGCCACATGGGGGTCGCTGTCGCTGTGCCACCCTGTTTCCAGCCTGCAGAAAAAAGTACTTTTGCATTCGACGGAGTTTTACTGTAGTCCGAGTCCGTCATGGCCTTCGGCGCCTCCTGTCCCGGCTGTCCGAGCCCTCATCCTGACATCCTCATCCGTTCATCCTCGCCCTCGCCCTCGCCCTCGCCCTCGCCCTCTACCTTGCTCAGGTTTTGGGTCTCGGGCTTATCTAGCTCTTGTCCGTCTGTCGTCGTCGTCCTTGGGGACCGCTTTCCGCGAGCCCGAGATGCCGCGGCATCGCCTCCGGCGGCTGAAATCCCCCAGTCTTAGACTCCCAGGGATCTATCCCGCAAAGACACGGAAGAAAGACGAAAGGATGTTGGTGCAGTAACATGATGTACACGGCCGATATCACGAACGCGCGGAGGAAGCCAAAGATTGTACATAGCTGGTCTGCGTCGACTCCGATCAGGGCTCCTTGACCGATCGCCAAGCGGCCAAGATAGCAGGGTCCACTGTTCCTGTCATACTCAGGTAGCCCCTTTCGGCCCAGGTTTTGATGCGTATTTAGTCATTTGGGGACTCACCCACTGCCCCCACATTGGCAGAAATATCTACCGCATGAAAGGGACTTCAACGTTCCGCTCTGCTTCATTCGGACAGCCCGAAAAATTGTCAACACGATCATATGATCAGAGGACGGATGTCAAAGCATATCATATGTCCGTGCAAGGTTCAAATGTGACCTAGGCTGGAGTAGAACGAGGATGTCTGCTGCTCCTGCTCGAGTCAGCTCGACGCCGAAATATCTTCAGGGGCAAAACACTGAATGATCTGTGAATCGCCCTATGGTGCCTGGTTACTTGACTGCCAATAACCATTGTAGCACACAGACAAACTTGGAATGTGAGCCTCCAGCTGACTAGTAGGCCTGATGAGATAGCCTGCGTTCGAGTTTTTTTGGACTCAATTCAGCTCTGCGGGCCTGCGGTATATACTATAGCGTTGTATAGCACCGTGTGGTCACGGTACAGTACGGCATTCCCAGTCAAGCTTGTCAAGTCTCGATATCTCGCTCATTTGACTTTCTCTACGGACTCCACCTCTTGCACAGTTGCACTTCGTTAGCGGTCATCTCGACAGTGGTGTTTTCAATTGTAACGGCTTACGTATGTGCCCTGATTCAATTGAAAGTGCGGAATCAAATTTCGACCATGGGGTTATGGAACGTGATGAGGCCATGTGTAGAGGCCATGTGTAGCTGTCATTGCCTGTCAATGATGTTGAACCACACGCTGCCGCTCCATCACACCTTGCATCACACACTGCCTTCTACTCTCTCACATGGCTCGGATGAAATACAGTTCTTGCCCCACTCAAATATAGCTGTTAGATGAACCTTGATATCCGGAGTTGTTCAACGGGACCGCAGGATCACGTGAAGCAAGGTGAAGGGTTTCAGGGGCGTCTGACATAATCACTTAACATAATGATAGCGAGATGTGATCTACTACATTTGGTTTGGCCCGTCCTTTCGCCGTCACTGTGAGGCTATTCAACCATTTGGGCACCCGGTTCGACCCAGCATCAAGTCATCGACTGACTGGCGCGATCACCTCAAAGTCAAACAGACTCAAACTCAAAGATGTTCTGGCGGATGCACCGGTCAACCCGAGCATCAACTTGAAGAAATCCTCAGTGTTTCTCGGAAGCAAAAGTGCAACACTCAATACAAACTTCAATTGGTAATTCATCGCCAAATCCGTCACCGATTTTCCGCCCTGAGCGGCGGACATAAACCTCGAATACAATACTGTAGATTGATTCAATGGTTTATCTTCCTCTTCCAGAACAGTTCACGTCTAGCTGCTGCTATTGAATCGGATTCAATAGCTGCGAGTCTGCAAGGCTTTAAATGTCGCCTGTCGCCAGGCCCTATAAGCTTCTATCCCCAACCCGTCGCTCGTCCATCCACCTCCATCGTTCCATTGAAGCTCGCTCCCGGCCGTTCTAAATGGTAAATTTTGATGACCCAGGTACGATCGCTAATCAGTTCGGTGCGTACTCTTTTCCGTCGGGTTTCAGGGGCTAGCAGCCCGATTTACTTGTCGGTCATTTAGAGGGAGTTGTGAAACTCTGGCACCTCACGGATGGTGTATTTATGTGAGTCTCCATGTCCTGCCGCGCTAGCCTAGGCTCCACTTGACCACTCAACTGAGACCTTCTGTTTCTAGATGGGAATTTTTATCTAACCTTGACTATGAGTGGGATGTGATCCGAGGGCGTCGCCCCTACCGATGGACGATATGGGTTTGTAGCCTTTTTTGAGTCTCGTCACCGCCCACCCACGTAACTGGGGATCTACTACTGTATAGGTCTACTCCGTTTCGCGCTGGACCACCCTTATGGCCGTAATTCTCAACATTGTCGGCTTTGATGCTACGACCAAGATAAACTGTCAGGTGAGTTTCATGCCCTACGTCTTGCTCTTTATACTCTAATATATTCTCAAAGGTCTGGATCACTTTTTTCGCCGTGAGCGCCTCCGTTTATGTGCCCACCGCCTAGGCTGCAACGCCCAATACTTCATTCTGTTTTTTTAGTTCTTTGCTTACCTTGCCTTTATTACTGCTTCGCTGTTAATTGTGCTTCGTGTGTGCGTTTCATATGCGTTACGATCATCCTCTTGAAGGCGCTCAAGGAATCTTTGCAGAATCGTCATTTGGAACAGGGCGAAGATTATTTTTGCAATCGCAATGGGCATGTGGATGACGGACATCTCACTCTTCATCAGTGGTAAGTATCTCCTATAGATCATGGGAGAGTCTCCTGTATACCTGGTGATATCATAGGTTTAATACGGGTGAATTTTAATTTCGACTGTTTCGACCTGGTTGGTTTACCTGACAACCGTAGCTCCGCGCCGAGTGGTCGCCCCAAGCAAACACGTGCATCCTGGTCAACTTTGATAGCACTAAATCTACTGTTATCGTCTCCTGCGTTTCTGACATCGGGTTACTTCTCGTCATGCTCATTGGCCTACTCCGCCTGCGCCTCGACAGAGATGGTGCCTTTGTTTTGGGAAGCTTCCTCTGGAAACAGGTTCGGTGGTGGCAGCTCTCGCTATCGTGATACTCACTAATGTGAATCTCTGTTTGTAAGGGTCTCATTTGGTTCTTGATTGCAACCGTCTCCGAGATTCCATCACTAGTACGTCTGGCTATTCTTTTGCACCCTTACTTTACGCTCATCTCTGTTTCACATCACAGGTGCTCGTGCTTTTGAATCTAAATGGTAGTTTTTTATTCCCTCCAATCCATCAAAGACCGGTATTGATTGAATCCTAATACGGTGAAACTATTAGTGCCACTCGACCTCGTACGTCCTTATTTGTTACGAGTGAGGGGATGTTAGGTTATCGATCACTTACGTCTTTCGACGACAACACAGTTGACCCAGATTCCCAGTACGGTCATAGCGACAATTGCCGCAACAAGAATGTATCGCTCTCTCGTAAACTTTGGCTCTTCCGACATGTAAGGCATTCCTCCTCATTTTTCCCTTCGGAAAAGCTGATTGTAGTCGGTAATCGTTTTAGATCACTCGAGTCCTCCCGGAGAACCAGGCGCTCGGTGTCGGAGCTGCGGGTCCGCAGTGGGCCCATTCCGCTTAGCCGGATGGAGGGGTCCGTGCGTACGGAAGGCGACCGATTCCCAATATCACAAATGAGTCGCCCTAGCTCGTACATCAGTACAGACCCGCAGTCGCGTTACAAAGCGCACGAAGTGAGCCTTAACGTCGATGTCGAGAGTGGCCCGGAGGAGAAATAAGAGAAACAACCGCTTCTCGGATGCTGCTCTTTCGGGCAGTGTTGGAGTTGTAAGCACAAATGTAAGGACCAGCGCAAGAGCCTGCACGTCACGCATTGCCGGGCAGGTCTGTGGGCTCAACTCCACAAGGAGTCAAGCTAGTCAAGGACAGAATTTGTAGAACCGGGGTTTTACGTTGTGTTCCCAGGCGTCAGATACCTACATGCAGATACCCACTGGCAGACAGCGCAGAGTGAGCGCCTTGTGTAAATAGACGCCTGTCAAGTGTAGTTTGACCTTTATGGAGCGCTTTTTCAGTTTTGGGAAGCAGGGACTCTTAGTGTAGTTGGAAACCCTGTGCGACTACATCTACGTTGATCCACGCCTAACCCTAACGAACACCAGTCGACCGTACTCTGTAAGGTGGCACCGCGCTTCAATTATTGGACGGTGCAGAGCACCTTGCAAGGAAGCAGTCTCCAGGAGCGTCACGTCGCAGGCGTATCTCGTCATCAGCGCCGGGGACACAGCGTCAGCAGGGTCTCCGGGCCAGAGAACGAAAGCAGGATGGCATACCGCTGCTTATTATCACCGCATAGGCTTGCTCGCCAGTTCTACATCCCGCCTTCACCAGATGCAAAACGACTGTCTCTGTCATTCGTTTTTGCAGTTAGACCTCGCGACGGTGGTGATAATACACTTCCAGCCTTACCTCTCAATTCTTTCTTATGTCGACATGCAACACACGAAGAACAATGATGCAGAGAACTGAGAGAAGGCTCGTCTGCGTGGATCCATGTAATCATATTGCCCTCACCATAATAAAGACTGAATAGGATCACCTGATGTTGAATTGCACGCTCGAGAATGAGAGAGGTTAGAGGGGCGATGCGGCTAAAGTCTTACTTTCGAGCATCAACGGAAGTCCAAGGCGCGAGGCTGTTCGATATGGAGGTATACATGAGTAGGAGCGACGAGGCCCTATTCGCTCACGAGAGCATTGTCCTTGATTACAAATTCAGGGCGTTGCAGATCGATACTGTCTATAACTTTGACGACGCCTTCTCTGCCGAACAGGAATACGCATTACGAGCGCTTCCAATTTCCCGTGTCAAGTGAAGTGGGAAGCGGAGAGAAGATCGCGAATGGAGAGGCACGATCAAGGTCGATAGGGGACACGAAAATAGCCTGACATAGCGTGACATCGGAGGGCCACGAACAACCAGAGCAATGCCGGAGAACATTGGAGCCACTGGCATCGATCACAGTAGAACGCAATAGGAATAATGTAGCCTGAGTGCGTATGAATAGTGAATGCGATAGTGCGACAGAGGCGACGTGACCTGAGACCAAAAATTCGATCACGAAAAAGCAGGGAGAAAGCAGGCTTAGATTCAGAGGACGGATGGAAGAGTTCGTTTCGATAGCCCACACGCCCAAAAAAAAAATTCAGGTTATGCAGTATGTACTAACTGGATAGGGAATTTTCTGTACAAGCGAGAGATTTTCAGGGGAAATTTTCGGGGAGTATAGTAGCTTGGGTGGCGATATCATTTTACTATCACGATTGCAGGTGTGTGCGTGAAGGTCCTCAGAAAGCTTGAGAGGAGTCGGTCGAGAAGTTTATTCGGCGGTGTCCGGGTTTCCAACGGCTGTTGCCACTGCCACGGCTCGCTTGACTCGGCTCACCAAGCGGCTCACAGTTCGTCCTCGCAAGCGTTCATCGTCCAATATCAATGCCGCTCCATCACACTCCCTCACATAACTAAGATAAAATCTGCCTCACTTGTATGGTAACCCTTGATATAACCCGGAATTGTTCAACGGACCAGAGGATCACGTAAAGGGTTTCAGGGACATCTGACATAACAGAGAACCACTCGCAAGAACGGGTGCAATCTGGCTCGACTGTACTAGCCACATCTGAGTCAACACAGTTTTCTGCCCTGTGAGTGTAATAGATTTGTTTGTCATCCTCCTCCAACACTTCAGGTCTAGCTGCCGCGTTGCAATTCGTCATGCTCATTTGGGAATTGGGAAGAAATTCAATAATACGGGCGCCTGTCGCCAGGCCCTATAGGCCTCTGTCCCCAACACACTGCTCTTCAATCCACTTCCTTCGTTCCGTCAAAGCTCCGTGCTGAAATGGTAAACTATAATGACCCAGTTACGATCACTAATCATTTCGGTGCGTACGCTTTTCCGTCGGGCTTCAGGGGCTGGCAGCCCGATTTACTGGTCGATCTTCAACAGAGGGGTCATGAAGCTCTGGCACCTCATGGATGGTGTATGTCCGTGAGCGCTTCCTTTTACGTGCCCAGGCTGCAAGGCCAGTACTTCGTTCTGACTTTTTCTAGTTCTTTGTTACCTTGCCTTTATTACTTCTTCGCTGTTGATTGTGCTCCGTATCATACCGTATGTGGGTCTCTCATGCGTTACTATCATCCTCCCGAAGAAAGATGCTCAAGGAAGCCCGGCAGAATCGCCAGTCCCAGTACGATCATAGTAATGAGGGTATACCGCTCTCTCGCAAGCTTCCGCTCTTCCGACATGTAAGGCATTCATTCCTTCCCATCCTTTCCCTCGACAAGGCTAATCGTAGTCGATAATCGTTCTAGTTAACTCGAGTCCGCCCGTGGAACTGGGCCCTCGGTGTCAGAGCTGCTGGTCCGCAGTGGGCCCGTTACGCTCAACGGAGTGAAAGTTTCCGTGCTTTCGGAATGCGACCAGTTCCCGCTCTCATAGATGAGCCGTCCTGGTTCGTACATCAGTACAACCCACAGGGTCGTTATAAGGCGCGCTAAGTGAACCTCAATGTCGATGTAGAGAGAGGCCCGGAGGAGAAATGAGGAAAACAGCCTTTCTTGGATGCTCCTTCGGGCGGTGTTGGCGCTGTAGGTAGAAAACCGAGGCTTAGCGCAGGTCCGTGGTCTAAACTCCACAAGGACAGACCTTGTAGAACTGGGATAGCCAGACGGCGCAGCGTGAGTGCCTTGTGTAGGTAGACGCCTGTCAGGTCTAGCTATTACGGTACATGCTTGAAACAGCTTTTCAGGGTTAACTGTAGTACGCTGGAGTTCCGGGAAGCAGGAACCCCAGCGTACTTGGAAACACTACAATACTCACGCTATTGGTTCTACAATCCCTTCCTGCGCCAGTCTGCCGTTCCATGTGGTCTTGTAGCTTTACTCTTTCGCTCACGGAAGTTACGTAGTGTGTTCAATTGAAAGCACGGAATCAGATTTCATCTGGGCCCTTGGGTCACGTGATGGCTGTCGACGACATGCAGCCGCTCGCAGCCGCTCATTACACTACTTTCTACTCCCTCACACGGCTCGGAAATCTACTTATTGCCCCACTCAAAATTTAGCTGGTAAATAACCCTTGATATAACCACCAGGAATTGGAACCAGAGGATCACGTGAGGATTTCAGGGATACCTGCAAACGTCAAGAATGCACTAAGAACGAGGGCTGTGGCAACTCGGTGGCGTGCCAAGTGGCGTGCTCTCGGCGTGGTGATTGACAAATCACACTACATTTAAGTTTCGGCCGCCCTTTCGCCGTCACTCTAACCCTTGAGGCTATTCAACCATTTCGGGCACCCAGTTCGACTGAAGAGACGCAACCACCTCAAAGATGTTCTGTCGTCAACCCGAGCCGAGCACCAAGCAGGGAAACCTGAGTGTTTCGCGGAAGCAAAAGTGTAACAGAGGAGTCAACACAAACTTACAATTGGTAATTCATCACCGATCATGACTGTATTCAAAACTTGTATCCGCTCAGGCCAGAAAATCAGTGACGGGGATGATCGATCATCCCCGTCACCGATTTCTGGCCTGAGCGGATACAAGTCTTGAATACAGTATGGTTTGTGTTCCTCGGTCTAGCTGCTACTATCGGATCCTAGTGCGGGCATCGTCCACCATGCCAGCGCCGGCGCAGTGGTCGTCCCATTAGGATTCAATAGCCGCGAGTCTGCGAGGGTGAAATTGAATTGTCATTCTCATTTTGGAGAAATACAGGCTTTAAATGTCGCCTGTTGTCAAGCCCCATAGGCCTTTCCCCCCAACCCGTCGCTCGTCCACCCACCTCCATTGTTCCATCAAAGTCCCGTGCTAGAATGGTAAACTACAACGACCCAGCTACGATTACTAAGGATGCCGGTGCGTACGCTTTTCCGTCGGGCTTCAGGGACAACCAACCCGATTTATTGATGGGTCGTTTGAACAGACGGGGTCATGAAGCTCTGGCACCTCACGGATGGTGTATTTATGTGAGTCTCCATGTCCCACCGCGCTAGCCTAGACTTCACTTGACTGCTCAACCATGACTCTCTGCTTCTAGTTGGGAATTCCTCACTACCCTGGACTATGAGTGGGATGTCATCCGAGGGCATCGTCCTTACCGATGGACGATCTGGGTTCGTCTCCTTTTTTCGAGTTTCGTCACCGCCCACTCACGCAACTGGGGATCTGCTATAGGTTTACTCCCTTGCGCGCATGAGCACCCTTTTGTCCGTAATTTGCAACATTGTCAGTTTTGAAATCACGACCAAAATAAACTGCCAGGTGGGTGTCGTGTCACATGTCTTACTCGTCGTAATCTCTGATCAACTATTCGCAAGGTCTGGGTCACCTTTTTAACCGTGAGCGCCTTATTTGCCCAGGCAGCGGCGCCCAATACCTCATTCTATTTTTTAGTTGTTTTCTTCCATTGCCTTTATTTCCGCCACGCTGTTGATTGTGCTTCGTGTGTGCGTCTCCCATCGTTACAATCGTTCTCCAGAAGCAAAGCACTCAAAGATTCTTGGCAGAATCGCCATTTGGAACATGACAAAGATCATTTTTGCAATCGCAATGGCCATATGGATAACAGACAGTTCACTTTTCCTCCTTGGTAAGTACCTCCTACAGATCTCGGGAGAATCTCTTGTATACCTAGTGACACCATAGCTACAATACAGGTGAATTTTCAGTTTCGACTGTCTTGGGCCTGTTTGGCTTACCCGACGACTGTAGCTCCGTTCCAAGTGGTCGCCCGAGGCAAACGCTTGCATCATAACCAACTTCGATGCCGATCATGCCACTAAATATGCCGTACTTAGCACACTCATTGCCGACATCGCGTTACTTCTCATCATGCTCATTGGCTTGCTCCGCCTGCGGCGAGAAGGAGGTGGAGCTTTTGCCATGGGACGCACCCTCTGGAAGCAGGTGCGGCAGTTCCTGCTGGCCGTGGTGTTCTCAAGTTAATCCTCTGCTCGTAGGGTCTGCTTTGGCTCTTGCTTGCTACCGTCGGCGAGACCCCTTCAGCAGTACGTATGGTGGTTCTCTTGCACTCTTCTTTTTCGCTCATCGCTATTTCACGTCATAGGTACTCTTGATTTTGAATCTGAACTGTACGTTTTCATTCCCTCCGATCCATGAAAGACAGTACTTATCTGACGCTATTCTGATGAAACTATCAGCGTCTCTCAACCTCGTACGTCCGTGTTTGCTTCGAGGGGGTTAAGCTATTGATTCATTACTCCTTTCTACAACAACACAGATGACCCAGAGTCCTGGTATGATCATAGAGATCATCGCGGCAACAAGGCTGTATCGCTCTTTCATAAACATACACTCTTCCGATACGTGAGGCATTTCCCCTCAATCTTTCCTTGACAATGATTATGATTGATGATCGTTCTAGTTCACTCGAGAGCCCTCGGGGAACTGGGCGCTCAGTGTCAGAGCTACGGGTCCGCTCTGAGCCGATTCCGCTCAGCCAGATGGAGGTGTCCGTGCCAGTGCGTACGGAATGCGATCAGTTCCCGATGTCACAGATGAGTCGTTCTGGCCCGTACATCAGCGCAGTCCCACAGGGGCGTTACGAGGCGCATAAAGTGAGCCTCAACGTCGATGTAGAGAGTGTTCCGGAGGAGGAATAAGGAAAACAGCCGCGTTTTCTCGGTCGAGTTGGTCCTCTCGGATGCTGCTTCTTCGGGCGGTGTTGGCGCCGTAGGCGGGGGATGAGGCACAGCGCAAGAGCCTGCTTGTCACCCACATTGATGGGCGGGTCTGTGGGCCAAACTTTACAAGGACAGAACTTATAGAACTGGGGTATTTATTTCCCTTGGCATTTCCGTTCAATTATGTTCTCAGACGTCAGATAATAGCCAGAAGGCGCAGCGTAAGCGCCTTGTGTAAATAGACGCCTGTCGGGAGTAGCGTTTAGGAAGAATTCGACCTTTACAGTATATCAAGCGTTTTTTTTTCAGTTCTGAGGGAAAAGGAACTCTAGTTACTTAGAAACACAGCCAAACATTGCGACTACCTCTACGATCATATACACTTTCAAACCCTAACAAACCCCAGCAGACTGTCTTCTGCAAGTCGGCACCGTGCTTCAATCATTGAATGGTGCAGAGCTTCTTGCAAGGCAGCAGTCTCCAAGGCGTCGCGTTGCTCGCGTATATCGTTATCAGTGCCGAGGCACAGCATCGGCAGCGGTCTCCGAGCCCGAGACAGTAGGCGGAATGGCATACCGCAAAAGCTTGCCAGTTCGGTCAGTCACGCACTGGCAAGAGTGAGACCGGACGAGACGAGACGTTTGCACAACACCCCGGTTCTACATCGTGCCTTCGGATGCAAGACAACTATCTCCCCGTCATTCGTCATTGCACTACAGCCCCGCGACAGTACAGTACACACTTCCAGCCTTGCCTGCTGACGAACTTCTGTGGGTTCCGCGTTTCTTTGACCAGGCATGCTGCTTTCTACGGCCTTTCGGAAACTTGACGCTGCCGAGCCGAGGGCTTCGTGAAACAACGCCATACTTTCTTCGCATCTTTGGAAATCGCAGGGAGGGACTCATAATGCGAGGGATTGGGTTGATGGGTGTCGTCCATGGGCAGGAATATATGTGGGGAAGGATTACTGGGAACAATCGAATTATATCTGGGCGAAGACGGGAGTCCGAGCATCAACCAATTCCTGGCGGCTCTGGCGGCTCTGCAAGGTCACCCGCAACAAGACCCTATGAAATGGCCATGGTATTGTTGATAATGTTGGGGTTTGAACTAGCCCAGAGCCATGGTACACTAGAAAATTTCATGAGCGAGGTCTTGTTCACTGTTGGACATAGCTTACGCTCGATTAATCTCGCTTTGTGTACATGGATTCATCACGACCTTTACAGGTGCAGGAACAGCATTTTGCAAACGTGACCATCGTTCCTTGGGCGGAATGATAATGACATCGAGATGCACATAACTAGGAGCGAGAGGGCACTTTTCGCTCGCGAGAGCCCGATGACCTTTATTACAAGTTCACACTGGCATATGCATCGAGAGCGTTTGAGCCGGTACTGTCTATAGCGTTGACGACTTCCTCTCTGCAGAACCGGATGTGTATCATAAATGCTTGACGCCGGAGGCGGATAGAACGACTAGAAAGGAGGGCACTGTCAACGTCGATGTGGCGCGCTGAAAATCTGAAATAGCGTGACATCGGAGTGGCTACAAACAACCAGAGCAACGACCATCAACAGCGAGGCCAACTAGGGTAAGTGCGAAGGCAGGTGGCTGGGATGATGAGGGGTGAGGAAGAGCGTGGAAGAGGATGAGGGCGCCGGTGGCGATGGCGACTGCAAGGCGACGAAGGCGAAGATGTCGCCTAGGGACAAGGACAGCGACAGCGACAGCCAGGCCAGGGACGTGGCGGCGGCGGCATCCCACCATTGATGGGTAGTATATCTAGCCGGAGAACACGACAGTCCGCTCAGAGGGGCGAGGTGACTTGAGATCAAAGACTCAATCACAGAAAAGTAGGAAAAAAGCATGCTTGGACTCGGATAATGGATGGAAGTCATGCAATTTACCCATTTTTCGGTGAAGGAATTTCTGTGTCTCGCCACTTCGTCTCAAGTGAGTCGAGTTGTCTCGCATCATGCAGAAGGCCGATCAAATTGGAGTTTGTCGATACCTTTGATTATATCACCAGCTAGAGATTACTATAAGTTTGAAATGCCACCAAAGCAGTACGGACAGTACCAGAGTCAATCGCAAGTAGGCCGCGCTGCAGAGTTCCTGAATGAGTGAAGATGCGAGATGAAAGGGGACAGTATGAACGTAGAATAAAAATCGATGGCATCCTTGAGGTTGGCACTAATTCGGCGGGCCCATCTTGACCAACGCCAACATCTCTGATCCTTGGGATGGTCATTATGATAGCCCACGCCGCCTGCGCGCAAAATGATTTCAGGGAGACACTTACCGTCAGTTACTGGGTAGAGAACTTTTTTTCAACTGTACAAGCAAAAGACTCTCCGATACTCTCGAGGGAATTTTCGGGAAATACAGTGTCTTGGGCGATGATATCAATCCTTTGTCACGATCGCAGGTGAGTGAGGGTGAGCAAGGGTGCTTGTCTCGGCGGTCTCCGATACGTCAAAACTCCGCAGTGGCTCTTGACTAGCTTGACTCGGCACCAGCTCGTTCAAAATACAGTATCGGGCAGTAACATAGTAGGCCGAAGGCCGATCAGTCCGAGTCTGTGACAGACAGACTCCGATCTCGAGTTGATCCAATCAATCAGAAGTCATAAAACGCCTCCAACGTAAATAAGACTCGGCGAGCCTTCGTTGCCTTGATTGACGAAGATTGGATGCGGGAGAAGCGCTGTTGTCTTCGTACTTCAGTCTCAATGCTATTATCATTGTAATAGCGAAAGTGGTCCAGTTGTACAATTCTCCCATTTTCGGTCATGGTTCTTGACATCGAATCACCTGCCTCATGGCGATAGCAAACGAACGATGTCTTTGCTATCGCATTCTTCCCGAATCGCCACATACGCTTATTGCACATGCGGGCCTCAGGGTCCTCCTCCGACTCGATAACAAAATCGACAGAAAGGAGATGCATCAGGATTAGACGCAGTGTCCGTTGCCGGGACACTGCTCAGGTCCTCAGGAGAAGAGGCGCGACGTGCCTCTACACGCCGCGGTCGTCATACCGTCGTAGGCCTCACTAAAATTCTTTCATGTTTGCTCCCTTTTTCTTGGCCTTAACGCCGGGAAATAGTCAGGAAGGAGTACACCCATAAACCCGCTTGCATGCACATCGGGCTAGCCTGGCAGCCTTCTGAAGAGGCATCACCCAAATAAAGGGAGCGACGCCGTGTTCAGGATGCTATTCTGCGCAACAGTGGTTGCATTGTGCGTTGTCTCACATGCTCAAACAGATAGATTTCTATGGTCTTCCAAGTTCCCACCTTCGTGAAGAGCGATGTCAATACGTTTCTCATGGGCGTTTCGCGTGCCCAAGGGCTCACGAAAAAGGTTAGCCAAGCCTTGTCAGACATGCTACCCATCGGCTGCGACGTCGGTCTTCTCGGACCCAAGCTCGATAGGAGCTTTCCACTGACTAACCTGCAGCACGCTGTAGATAGCAGTACTATAATATATAGTGTGCAGTAGTGAGTGATTCTGCGCCGCCACTAGTTGGAATCTAACGTTATTCGCTGTGCGCTGATACTTGCATCGTAGTATTTGAGATACGAGTACTTGTTTACACGGGTATTCGTACCTGGGTCTCGAACATAAAGACACATATAAACGACTACTCGTACTTGCGCTTTGAACGAGTACTCGTATTCGCGGGTACTCGCACCAACAAGTATGAGTCGAGGATCGAAAGTTTCAAATCAACACGCTCCTCGATGTCGGGTCATACGTGACCGCAGGCGGGAGAAAAGACCAAGCAACACGAAAGAGCAGCTTGGGGTGGTCCGAACGCGAGTTCACATGTTCACAGCCCACGCGGCGGTCGGCTCGTGGAGCCCCGCGCGACATTCACTGACCCAGAGACCCACCAGCGAGGCCGACATACACACAAACGCGTACTTGCTCTGTTGCTCAAACTTGAACTCCCTGTCGCGCCCTCAAGGTAGCTTGTCGCGGAGAGTAGCGAACCGGTATACATGCGCAAGGGCAATCGGGAGGCAATCCAGGACGCGCCGCATGAAGAAACCGAAAAAGAGAAGGATACGCGTAAATGTCAGAAAGGGCCCAACGGGCGCTATGTTGCCGTGAGATGGCTGTAATGAGCATAACATGTATGTGGTGCGTCTCCATCTGAGGTGGTGGGGCCGTCAGATTGCCATTCGTGGGACATCAATCGAGGTGAGTAAGGTTTGACCATAACAGGGTAAAATTGAATTTACTCCACAATGTACTAAGCGTCGATGACTCCAGCTGCTGTTATGCGCAATGGATCGGCCCATATCTAAAAGACTAAAACCATAGCGAAGTGGTCGCAGTAATCGCCCAATTGGCTCAGATGGGCCACTCAAGTTCCGAACTCGGGTGAGAGGCGTTTCCGACGTAAACAAAAGGTAAGCGTCAGTGAGGGAGTGGACACAAGGAGAATAACAAGTAAGACGGTCGGCGAAAAGAGGAGAATTCCCAGATAAAAAAGATCAAGAGGGTTGCGTGACAAAGACACTTGTACCAGTGAGTCAACGACGACAGGCTTCTCAAATATCCTCAAAGGAGGAAGTGAATGTAAGATGCCTGGCGCTGATAAATATTAATATGACAGGAAGCGTTATAAAAAGAATGTAGTACGTGGGAGTGAGAAACTGAGTGGTATGTCAGAAGGCTTGCAAATGAGGAAACGGGGATGAGAGAGGATTGCATATCGAAAAACGTGCGAGCCAAAGAATGAATCATCGCCTGAAACTTGGTTATAGTGTAATCTCCTTGACAACAGTTGATTTTCAGAATTCAAATCAAGGTAGATGAAAGGGAAGCGACCAGGCGTGCCTTGGTCTACCCAATACTGTATCATCCTTCACCCGCTCCCATTCCCTTTCATCCGCAAACCCACCGTTCTTCTCCGGCAGTCCAAACCCCAAAGATGCGGATGGGGTTGTCATACGGGTGCTCCTAAATATCCTCCAGGGAGAAGCGCTCGAGAACCGCCCGATTGACCAAAGAGTGCGGAGATCGGTGTTTGAGAAAAATCTTAGAAGATTCCAAGAAGCATGACAAAGTCAACTTAGTCAAGGACAAAGTTCAACAACGCGCCTATCGGCGACGGCGGTGAGGAGTAGGGGCAGGCCAAGAAGCTTCTCTGAATTTGAGTATATTGAGGCACATAATGTGAATGTTCGGGTGAAAAGGGATACAGTAACATAAAAAACGCTTGCATAAAACGTACAACCGTACTCCTCGTCACGTGACAAGCACGATCTGTGACTGTTGTTATTTTTCTGTTCTGGGCACCTCGGGGTCAAAATGCTTGCTACAGATCATCCAAGAAATAAGTGAGATCTAGCTGTTCGAGCCCAAAGCGCTTGTATCTGGGAATATAGTATTATAAGTATGCACCGTTGTCCGTGAGCTCAAACCCTTGTAAATACGAAAATACGGTTTACTCTACTTTAATCTTCTTCCGAAGGTCACGGTCGAGCTTCGCTCTACCGCCTACAGCGTCAACACCGCCCGAAAGAATAGGAACCTCATATCCGAGAAACGCTCATTTCTCCTCCAGGCCGCTCTCTACATCGACTTTGAAGCTCACTTCGTGTGCTTTGCAGCACCCCTGCTGACTTGCATTGACGTACGTGCCGGAACGAGTCTCTTGTGACGTCGGATAGTGGTCGGATTCCGTACGCACGGACACATCCATCGGGTTGAGCGGGATCGACCCAGGGATCTGCATTTCTGACACTTTGCGCCCACTTCTTTCAGAAATCCCCTGTAACCTAGAGCGATTAACGACTACAATCAGCGTCATCGGGGAAACGATCAAGGAGAATGCCACACATATCGGAGGAGCTAAAATTGATAAGAGATCGATACATCCTCGTTGCGGCAATTGTCACTACGATCATACTGGGAGTCTGAATTATCTGTGTTGAAGAAGGGGTAAGGAGTTGATTATGTATCCTCCCCAACTAGTAGCAGACAAAGACGTACGAGGTTCATGGAGACTGGTAGTTCACCAGAAGAGTTCAATCAACACCCATCCTTGATATATTAAAGGGAATGGAAACCTACCGTTCAGATCCAAAATCACGAGTACCTGTGATGGAAATGGCGGTGAGCGTGAAGGAGGGGTACGAAAGAATAGCCAGACGTACTGATGGAGGGAGCTCGGCAATGGTGGCAAGCAAGAGCCAAACGAGACCCTTACGAACAACAAATCACATTAATAAATTGGGTATATCACAGCCAGCGTAACGCGCCATCACCGCACCTGCTTCCAGAGGATGCGTCCCAAACCAAAGGCACCTGCTCCGATGCGCGCGCGGAGCAAGCCAACGAGCATGATGACGAGTAACAAAACGTCGGTAACGAGTGAGGCGATGATATTAGGTCTAGTCGTCTCCAAGTTGGGCAGGACGCAAGTGTTTGCCTCAGGCGACCACTCAGAACGAATCTACGGTTGTCAGGTAAGCCTAGCAGGTTCAAACCAGTCGAAATTGAAGATTCACCCGTATCATACCTGTGATATCCCGGATTTACAAGTTACAAGATATTCTTCCATGACCTGCAGGAGGTACTTACCATTGACGAGGAATCCGATGTCTATAAGCCATATTGCCGTTACAATTACAAAAATGACTTTCTGCCTGTTCCAAATGGCGAGTCTGCCAAGATTCCTTAAGCGCCTTTCTTTGAGAGGAAGATCGTAATGCATGGGAGACGTACACACGGAGTACAATCAACAGTGCAGAGGTAACAAGGGCAAGGTAAGCAAAGAACTAGAAAAAAAAGGATGGAGTATTGGGTGTTGTGGCCCGGGCACATAAAAGGAGGCGCTCACGACTTCAGAAGTGACCCAGGCCTTGGGAACATGATTGACCAGACAATACAACGAGCCAGATGTGACACGGAACTCACCTGACAGTTTATTGGGGTTGTAGTGTCAAAGCCGATCATATTGAGAATTACGGCCATTATTGTAGCTACACGCGCAACGGAGTAAACCTATGATCAGTCCGCGGTAATGTAAATGAGTGGCGACGGCGACGGAAACCGAAAAAAAAAAGATACAAACCCATATTGTCCATCGGTAGGGGCGATTCCCTCGGATAACATCCCACTCATAGTCGAGGGTAGTAAAAAATTCCCAACTAGAGCGAAGGGTCACGGTTGAGTACGTTGAGTAGTCAAGTAGAGCCTGGAGGCTAGCGCAGCAGTGCAGAGGGACTCACATGAATATACCATCCGCGACGTGCCAAGCTTCACGAGCACCACTGTAGAGGAGATCGACCAGTTAATCAGGCTGATCCGGCTGCAAGCGCCTGACGCGCGACGGAAAAGCATACGGACTGAATTCCTGAGCGATCGTAGCTGGATTGTGGTAGTTAACCATCCCGGCACGAAGCGTTTCTGATGGAACGGTTAAGGTGGATTGAAGGGTGACGGACTCGGGGAGAGAGGCGTATTGGGCATGGCGATGGCGATAATATAGCTTTATATCAAGTACTTTCTTCCCCTAGACACAAGCGCTGGACGTGACTTGAGCTTAATTGCACGGTCGCGGCTGCTAAGCCTAAACTGTGTCTTTGGACGGAAAGCTTGCGCCGAGGCCTGAGATCCTGAGATCCAGAGAGAAGTAATGAAATACCAATAATGGGTCGTTTCGACTCGGGTCAAGCCGGATACAACTATTTTGGTTCCCACGTGGTGCTCCGGGTCCAGTTGGCCGGTGTCGCTGCGCCCTCCTAGAGAAACTTTAACCAGTATGACAGTTTGACTTCAGAGTTTGATCTAAAATATGTCGCGAGTCTCGGAACCAAATGGTTGAGTGGTCTCAGAAGATCCCGGCCGAAACGAATTGAAGTACAGTACGCCACTAAGTGGCACTGTGGAACTAACCAAGCCACTAACAACAATAACTTGGCGTCGCATCAGAAGCAGCGATACTTGCAGCGATCGGTCGATAAAACCTTGGAGAAAACACCCACACCCAAGGCGACCACGTCGCCTCCACGTCGGTACCTCGTCGCTGGCGGCTGACCTTCTTCTTGAGCAGATCACATCATCACAGGCAAATTAAGGGCAGATGCCAATGAGATGCAGTATCAGTATATCACGCGGCCATACATGCCGCAGAAATCCGGCTGAATTTTCAGAATGAAATCTTGAATGGAATCGTATCCAAATACAATTAGTTCATCACGCTTGGCGGAAACCAATATATGAGGTTAATCTCTTACGTTCAAGTTAGCCATCGCTGATCGGAGCATCGTCTGCGCCGCGTATCTTCCATCAGGGCTTGACTTCATGCATGTCTTGAGAGTATGTGGCTTGGTATGTGGAGCTCTTCGTGGAGTTCTTGGTGGAGCTGATCAACTTTGAAGTTTTTGGAACGATATTACTGGCCGTATGAAGGCAACTAATCGAAGCCAACCGCTTGAGGCCTGAGGACTGAAACAGGGTCAGTATATCCAACGTCACCTTTAGGATGACTCTCGAAGATCGAAGGCTGAGAAAGATATGATCACGTGAGTGTTACTACCGTAGTGAGGCTCGTCAAGAGACGCTCCAGTGTCACCCCTACACACCACCGCCAGGACCAGCATGCCAAATCGCAACGCCTACGATCTTCACCGTTGCCTCCCCGCCCCATACTCTAATAATATTTTATGTTCTCGATCTCGGATGATCGGATGATCGATTCCGAGTCGGATCTGAGAAACGTGTCATCACTCCGGTCGTTTTAGACTACAGTACCAGTCTCCAGAGTCCGGTGTGCTCATCCCTTGGCTCATCCAAATTTCGCCTTCTCATATAGTGAGTGCGTTGATGTGTGCTTGGCTTGACGTCGCGTGGTGTGGGTAGTGTGCGGGCCGGGCTTGGGGCCGGGTGCCATGGGGTGGAGTGCGGCGAGGTCTCGAAACCGCCGCTGCCGTGCGTGGAGGCATCCGACGCTATCATGAACTCGACCCTGAACGCATACCTCTCATGCAGATCCGTTGGCTCAAGAATGTTGGTATCGGTAACAGTGGTAACACACGCGACCTGGGAAATGGAGACTCGGAGAGTTCGAGGCGTTGTTTGTTGACTGCCAAGTGCAAATATCGTGTAGCATGCGAATGCGAGAACGCGTACTCAGCCTCTGGACGCTTGGGTCCAGACTACCGATTTGATGTAGTGCATGACATTCAAGACAAACTTGATTCCTTGAACCTCAGCCTCGGGAGATCAAAGACCGAGGAATGAAGCTTGATAACTGCGCCACTTTGTACGTGTCGTAAGGGTATTAATGACCGAAGACAATCGAAGAGAAAAATGATAAGTTAAATATTGGGTATCGGCATGGTTGCGCGTGCATGTGCCCATAACCCCCCTACATGTACGGGTGCCGTAATATAACACTTTACTACCGTCGAGGTTCGAGGAGCTACTTTGCAGTACACAGTTCAAGTCGACAGGGCGATAATACACCGTGTACTATACGGCTATATGTTGTTCAATGTAAATTTGTTTCTTTCATACCGGCGATGCGGATAACTTCATGACAAGGCAGAACAACATCGAAGAGATCGTAACATCGCCTATGCGCCTTCTGTTTACCGTTCGATTACTTGTTCGATTGCATGGAATGGTTTGGAGTCAGTAAGTTGAACGAGTCGGCCTCTTGGAGTGTTTCCGACGTCTTGTGTACGACAAGGGTGCCAGTTGCGACGTACAGTAGCACAGGAGCCTGAGGAGGACGTGAACATCCAAGAGAAAAGACAATCAAGTTTGGGCTGGGAGAAGGACTGCCATCCGGCAATCTCCGTCGAGTACTAATGGTGCAAGCCATATTTCGGGCAAGCGAGGGGAGGCCGCGGATGTAATCCCAGGTACGACTGCGATGCTCGCTGCTGCCTGAATGGCAACTTTAGCCGCGCGGATTGCCGCAAGGCGGTCAAAGATCTCCGGAGTCCGGAGTCGCGACACGTGCAAGCATGGACTCCGACATAACCAAAATTTTCGATGTGGTTACAGTTGCAGTTCCGGTTTATTGAAGGGGGTGCAGCACCAAATGCGACACTTTCGGCGGTTGCTCTGGTGCCCGTAAGAGAAGCAGATGAGACACTAGTTAGAGAGGGGAGGAGCGTGCAAAGTCAATGAAAAGCGCAGAACTTTGGTAAGTTTGACAGTTTTCGCCGGCGGAGATACGGGGAGTCAAGCGGGGTGTAAGGAATAAAATCGGACCAAGAGACTCGGCGAGTAGGAAAGCGCCCACCTGAACCAGGCCCTGAAGTGTTTGTTCCCGGCCAGGAACATCCATAGCAACACTATCATACAAAGACAGCATTGGTAGCGTTGTTAGCATATTGTCCATCACAGGTACTGTAGATGAAAGATTTCTTTCAAAGATGATTAGATTAAGAGACAAAGTCCGTGTGGAAGAAGTCTCCGACTGAAGAGATTCATCCCAAGTCGAACGAGCTACTCCTGCTCGTCTGAATCGTCTCCCACTATACTGATATCAGACTAGTACTGCACACTTTAGGGGCTCACGGTTCCCCACCCCTTTCTGTCATTCTAGGTTGGATCTAACGGGTGGGAGATAACCAGCGCTTACCGGCGATGGTGGGAGAAGAAGGCGGGGCAGTCCAGAGTGGGACGTGGGTCAGTTGCGGGAGTGTCGCGGGGCGGTCCGGTCTACTCGGGTAACACCCCCCCGATTCCAGCTGCTACACAGTAATGGGGAGCATTTCTACATGTCTGTGGGATATTCAAGTTGTCCTTATGCCCACTCTCGTGTTCGTAAGCTTTCAGCCTTTCACATCATTGACTTCCTGCTGAACAACTTGAACGCCTGCGTCGCAAGATGCCCAAGATTTGTTCAGAACAAGTAGACGCTAGCACTGGCGGCGGCACATGCAAATGTAGGTATAGGGGCAGGTGTGGTCGTGGGTGGACAAAAATTCACTAATGTCTGTTTCTGTGCATGGTGCCGGGTAGTGGCACGTGGCACTGAACTGAGGCTAGGCTGGCTGATTCAAATCGGTCCACAATAGTGCGGTTACTCGCTACACCTCACATGCCTCAGACCTCACAATGCGGGCTTTGGCTCAGTTAGCTGCCATTTTTGGGCCATTTTGACACGATCCTGCACGATCGATTGGGGAAGTCAACCTTTTTTTACGACTCAGACCTTGGTCCATAATCGATCACTGTATAGTAGCCATCACTGAAATTGCCAGCTTGGGGAGTGGGCGTTATCTGTGGTGGAGCCGTTTTTCGATAATACCACATCCTCTAGACTCTAGAAGGGAACAAATCGGAGCCAACCTGAACTTACTGAAGCCACTGGGACCTGACCGCGATACATTCTACGTATTGCACACCTGGCGCCAGCGCCCTGAGATATCCACAACTCCATCAAGCTGCCAAGGGGAGAGCAAATTATGTACAGTAGTTCACATGCCAGTAGGTGCAAACACAATCCAAATGACGGCCAATGTCGGGACATAGTAAGTTACAAGACATTGCATTTCGTCCCTCACAAAATTACAGTAAATCTACGGGGTGATCGAATCTTATACAGCCCAACGTACGCGTGCAACCCGCCAGAGCATCTCCTCTGCCCATTCGATCGCAACAAGTGCACACAAAAGCATCGCAAATCCCGCCTGACCCACATTGCTCCGCGGCGCAAGTGGGTACAGGCCGGTCCCAGACCGGGGCAGTAGCAGCCGTATCAGTCTCGCAGACCAAGTGGCGCTTCCTTCTCTCCCTCCTCCTGCTATCGCGCCCGCATCAAATACCTCGCGAAATAGCGCCTCGTCCGACACCACGAATTCGCGCACGTCACCTGCCGTTCCTCGACCCCGCCGAAGTGCCGTCGGCGCGTCCCCGGTGAGTACAAGTAGCGTAAAGAAGCGTGGCGAGAGGTACGAGATAACGAGCCGCGCGTTCTGCCTTCGGTCGTCCTGTCCGTCCCGTCATGATGCGCACCGAAGCGTTGCGTCTGCGCGGAAGGGTCGCCTGGCTGGAGCGTGATACGCACGCCGAGCGCATCCGCACGCCGCGCTAGGAATGTGCTGACGGTACGTCGCGCGGCGCGTTCGAGCAGCGTAGGGTGCTGCCAGCCGATACCGCCACCTTTGATCAGCGCGGGAGTGGAAGATGGGGTGGCGGTCGTCCATCTGACGGGTTTAGGTTCAGGTCGTTTATACACATTCAGGCGGCGGCGGTAGTGCAGGACCGCGGCTTGGTAGAGGATGCGTGGGAGCGTAAGGAAGAGGATGAATGGATGGGCCACGAGAGCCGTGAGGACAGCATTCGCCTTGAATGGGGCAGCGTGCCTCGCACGCAGAGACGCTGAGAATTTGAGAGGACCTGCTGGGCTGTGCAGGTGGATTCGGATCAGCGGCAATGTTATACCAGAGTCGCCATGGAAAAGCGGTGCGCGGACGGAAACCGTGTATGTACCAAGGCGGTCGTTAAATGGAGACACGTGGAAAGCTCGCGGGAAGGACCATTGGTGGTCAAAGCTACGGAAGAGATGAGAAAGCAGTAGTCCTGGATATCTGAGACCTTACTTGGCGTCTGGAGGTTCCTCATTTTTGCCCACTTCAAGGATATGAACATGGCGTTCACCAAAGGTATTGTGGATCTGCAGTGCCATGAGGCGATTCCAGAAATTGATAAGGGCCACGGACGACACTCACCTCGAGAACAACGACCCACAACTGAGGACGATCCTTTCGATAACAGAAATACACTGTCAGTGGGTTTATGCCTTCGAAGCCACAATAGCTTGGCATAGTGAGTATCCAGGCGTCGTCCATCTCTTCTCCATCAAGCTCAATACCGAACTTCCAAGAGCTGCTACAAGCTTTTTTCGTATTGACGGCTCCTGTCCACTGTCGTCATAGAGGTACCCCGCGCTGCGCAGGCCAAGAATGCGGCCATGGATACCACCAAACGAGAAGAGAAATCCATTCATGAGTGACAGCTTGCCAGATTCGAGGGCGGAGAGCGGTAAAAGCAGAGAGAGCACAGGGTATGTGAATGCATGCCGTGAATCTACTGGGAGGAAGCGGGCGTGAGAAGTTATTGAGCGAAGAATATACGCTTGAGGGAATGTCCTGGCGTTATGCTGGCTGAACTCATGGGAGAACGAGTAGATCACATAGGAGAGGCCTAGGCACGATAGGGAGACAAACCCGTCCAACAGGGTAAATTGCATAAAATGGACTTTAATGGAGTGTGTTTAAGCGACACAAAGCAGGGAATGGCACGTGAGTAATGCGCCATCACGTGTTTGCACCTGATCCGACGCGCGACAATCGCCGGCTCCGCTCGAACCAGGACATGACGGCGACCTCGCTTGCAGGAACTGTGCAAGAAAGCAAGGCTCAGCGACAAGAACGACTTAAGAATCGCTTTCGTGATCGTGGCGGGTGCGTTTTCTTAGCCTTGCTAGCGCCAGACTCGCTCATTCTACAACATAAACCAGCATCTTCGTGCCCTCAGAAGAAAACACACTTGTCGACATCTTGCTTGCTCGCGGGGTCAATGGAGAGTCACCTGTCAAGAAGCGCACGCCGCGGAGGTCAGCCCTTACCCCCAAACCGCGTCCATCGACGGCGTCAAGGGCAGCTAGAACAGCTAAGACACCGCGCAACGGCACTTCAAAGCGCGCCGCACGCAAATCAGCCGCCGTTCCAAGCGAGGGAGATGAAAATGATCCACCTCCTGCGCGGCAGCGGCGTGACACAATGAAAACCTTAAAGTCACAAAAGGGCAAGGCCAAGAGGATTAATGGTGCGTTGTTACGTCAAGTCATTGTGGAGTCGATAAACTCATCTTGCGCATTATGTCCTCCGCACACCCTATTATTATGCGGCCTTGTTTTATCTTACGTAGAGAAGGACGGCGGAACTTCTGCAGGACCCTCTCGTTCTCGCGCCGCTACCCAACGGAAGCCCTTTGCCATCCAGCTCGCAGACGCCAGTGCGCACCAATCTATTTTTCAACATGAGTGCAAACGTTCAACTCCTTCCCACAGTCAACTCTGCAATGCAGACTGTCCCAGACTCATGCTCACTCGCGCCTGGTACTCTTCCTCTACCAGGGAAGAGCGAAAGGGCGCTCGGCAAGAGCAAGGCCAACCCTGTTGCTGTTCTCCCACCGCGCTACTCCGCTGAGCTTGATCCTTTCGGCGGGTGCGCAGTCAAGACGATCAAGTCTCCTGTAGTCCTCACACTCGAAAGGCAGCAGCGAGAAAAACAAGATGGCCAGAGGGAATTTGCGGCACAGGAGAGCGAACAAGCGAATGGGGCCGAGGTCAAGGAAATGAAACCTCCTTTGCTGCACGACCCAGACTCAGACGTACCCCTGACGAAGATGCTTGCACAGGCACCACCGAAGAAGAGGCGCAGCAGGTCCAAAGTTAAGGCAGAACCTCCACGAACGACGTCGCACGCAGGAGTCGACCCGGGTGGTGCCGGAAAGAAAGTGCAAGTATTGCAGGAGAAGGCGCCGCGTAAGCGAAAGGAACGCGCAAAGGCGCTACTCGACAAAGACGATTACAATGACGATGATGAACGTACGCACGGGCCTCCGAACAAGAGACGGCGTGCAGATCCTACTACGGCCAGGTATGCCTTCCTGTTTTCCTTCCCGGCGTTATTCTGGTGGGCTCAACTGCGTAAATAGCCGGGGTAGGAAAGAAAACAAAGAGATGAGCCGATTGGCGCGCGAGGCGTCCGTCAAGGTCAAGGCGGACAAGGTGCGTCTCTATTTTTGATCATGTTATCGATGATACGTCGCATATGCAGAGATTGACAGTTTCCCTCTTCCTTTTACCCTTTCCTCTAGCCACTTCCTTCCCCCGTGAAGCAATCAGCACAGGCGCGGCCAAAACCGGCGTCAAAAGCAAAGGCAAAGACGGTGAAACCCTCTTCTTGTGCTGGTGTCGGTGCTGCGCGAGGGCCTCGTTCCCGTGGGTTGCCACCAGACGTTCGCAGGCGTATCAAGGTCATCGCGCAGATCCTTCCGGCGGTAGATGACGTTGACGACCCTATCGATTTTCTTGGTTGTTGAAAAGCAACAGGGAAAGCTCATTTTTGCCAATTCTTGATAGACGTGATGCCTTCTTGAGTATCATATCAAACTGGACATTTACAGTAATTCGTAGTCCTGAATCTACTAGACAGCACAACCCTCCCTACGTCGAAATATGTATTACAGCAAAAAGTTTTCTTCGCAATATCTGCTTTCCTCCTACCCGCGTAGCGAAAGCGCCGGCGCTGAAGATAAATTGTACAACCACTTGAACAAGGAACGTAACACACAAGGTGTATCCTTCACACTGCCCCGTTCTAACGTTTGGAAGACTTCGCAGCATTGGCCAATGCCTTGGCTTTCTCTAACGAACGAGAACACGGATTTAAGATGCGTATGAGTATGACCGATATGGTAAACTTTACCTTCGGCTTCGGCTTTCCTCTTCGCAGTTGCGGCCTCGCGCTCTGCACGGATCTTTGCAAGGCGGGATAGGTCGGCCTTGGCTTGGTCAGTCTTGCCTTGGACATGCAGCTAGTAAATGGGTGAGGGCGAGATGTGCGGGGGCAATGGCAATGAGGGAAGTGTGAGAACGTGATCGAGAAAGTAAAAAGTCAACCAGCGTTACTGTACCTTCCAATACCGGTCCTTGGCCTCCTTCTTCTCCTTCTGTTCCCTACACACAAAAGGGGAATATAGTGAGAACGAACGGAAAGGAAAAAAAAAATCGCGCTGGTGCATGGGACAAGGGCACAGACACGTACCGCTCTCTACGGGTCAACTCGCGCGGCGCACTTAGATCTGAGATGTTCAGCTTCTTGGTAACGCGGTTCGGGTTGGCGATCAACTCGTCTTCGTCTTCGTCTTCGCCGCCGTCGTCATCATGGCCATCATCGGCGCCCTCGCCCCGCTTACCCTCTTTGGCAGCTTGCTTCTTCTTGAGCTCTCTGCGTTCCGCGCGAGATAGCTCCGGCCCTGCCACCCCCCTTCCCCCTCTTCATCCTCTTCTTCGTCTTCGTCTTCATCCTCGTCTTCATCCTCTTCGTCGCCGTCGTCGGAATCTTCGTCGTCCTGGGCGCCACGGCGGCTGGGAGGGAGGAAAATGACATTCGTTCAGGGTGGGGCATGGGGCAAGACGATGGAAACGGTGGCGCACTGTCTCTCCGTGCTCACTGCGGTACCGTTCTCGTCGAGTGTTAGATTCCGACTGGATGATCGCTTTTTTTAAGGACTTGGCACGCAAATGTCGATGGAAAAATTTGGCTGGCACTGACCTGAAAGCTCTTCCACCACCACGCTTTACTTTGAACTTTCCTAACGGAATATCAGACATGTGCTTTCCCTGAGTAGTCAATTTTGGAGGATATACCAGATCCTCTGACCATCGATGACTCTTTCAAAGGTGTACAAGTACAACAGTCATCGGACGCGAATCACCAATTGTAGATACCAGGCCGGCATAACCCGAGCACGCCATTTTGTATTTATTTGTTTATTTTACCGCTAGAAATTCCGGGAAAATCTGAACACTGTGAGTTTTCACGACAACGGCCAATGACTACCATCCCAACGCGCCTTGCCCGCGCGGCCACCTCATCAACAAGCTCCGTGCACCAGCGTAAGCGCGTGCTTGACTTGTACCGCGAGTGGATGCGCGGGGTACGTATACTTTCTTCTGCGTTTTGCCTGCTCTCACCTTGTTATTCCCCCCCCCTCCCCCCCAACCACACCATAGGCCCCTGAAATTTGCACACTATACTCCCTCGATGTCCCCCCATCGGCAGTGCGTGCCGTTATTCGGCACCGCTTTGAGAAAAATCGCGATGTGTCAGACCCGAAGCTGATCGATATTTTGATCCACAAGAGTCGGCAGGATTACCAGGAAGCGGTGAACTTTTGGAAGCAGGAGCCGCATGTGCTTGGTCCTTTGTTGGGAAATAGAGATCGGCCGCATAGAACGTTTTTGCAAAAGTTTTTGAAGGTGGGTTGTCATATACCCCCTCTGTTGCCGCACCGTGATGACCCACTTCGGATCCCGTTTGTGTATTCAGGGAGGGACGAGGACGCTGTTCTTCCCGCATCACCCAATGTGTAATATCTTTTGCATCTGTATAGACTTTTTTTTCAGACGTCAAGGTGTTGTGGGTGGAGGTAGATGCGATTTTCGGGTAACTTTCCTTTGCGTTATTTTTTTTGGAGGGGTTGGACAGGCGGGTCGCAGGGTTTAATGATATTCCTAGGCAGGTGGTTAAGTCGAACAGGGAGAACACGGTGATACGTCTACTGGTAAGTTGTGTGTTTCTGTCCCTCTCGTGATGAGATTATGCCGCCCCAGTCATAGCCCTGGGCCTTGATGAGCGGCACCTAGCATACAGCCAAACATTATGCACCACTGATTTTCACCCTTTTTCGAGACTATGACCACCCTTACTGATTGTCCTTTCTTCAGGTCTGGTCCGAGGCATAGCCACTGCAACCACCGTCGTTGCAACACGCTACTCGCTCTCTCTTTTTTTCTGACGAGTGATGGACAACGACCCTCCTGTTCTTTGGCTGTGCTGATGCGTAGTACATTTAGTTTATCGCTGGCATGTACAATACGAAATACTCGAGTTGTGGTCGATTTTCGGGTCAGCTGTGGCGGAACGTGTTGTCTCTTACTTACTGACTCCCATGTTGGCTGTTGGCACCACGTCGCAGCTCAACTACTGACCGTCATTGTCTGATACAGGTTGAGCAATTTGAGGCTCTCTTTATTGTGCCCATCTCGGGGATCCTTTTATTCTTTAATCCGCGCGCGCTTGTCTATCAACGACGCAGCAACCCCTTGCCTGGTTGCGTTCGGACGTCCGGATGTCCAAATTTCGTACCATGGCTCTCAAAGTCGAGGATGGCAGTCCCTCACCGCTCGCCTCTACGTCATCCATCACCTTGGAGGATCATCCCTCGACGTCGCCATCCAAGGTATACGTCGAGTCCGACCTTGTCAAGATGTGTGACTACCCCGTTTCCGCGGATGAGGTACGACCGTCCCCAGTCCCCTCAGACGACGTCAAGATGGAGGATTCAGTGCGAAGAGACATGAAAGATTCACTCAATGCTGAAGACTTCATCCCCACAAAGTCTGAACCCAGCGCCTCGTCATCATCCACCTCACCTAAACCCGAGTCCACCCCACCTGCACAGAGGAAGCCCCTAAGGAAGGGCCCACAACTCATCGGAAATCTCCCAGCTGCGAGGGAAGAGGCCATGAAAACCTTCATTCAGATACAAGAAAACCAATATCAATATTCGACCCTTGGGCGGAGTAGAGAGGCGCTGGAGAGTATGACCTGCGAGTGTCCACCAAGTGGCTTTGGTGAGCTCACCCTCATTTTTTATCGTCATTGGGGTGTACTGAGGGCTGGCCAGATGAAATTTGCGTAGAGGATTGCATCAATCGCTTGACGCAGGTGGAGTGTCTTCCCGATGACTGCAAGGGTGGCACCTTTTGTATGAACCAACGGTGCGTGGCGGCTCCTCGAATGGTTTCCCACTCGTCTGACGCTTAGCAAGGTTCCAGCGGCGGGAATATGCGAAAATCGATATCGTCAAGACGGAGAAAAAGGGGTTCGGGCTTCGGGCGGAGGAGGACATGCCAAGGTGCGTTACAGTATGTTAGTCTTGTTCTTTCCGACCCTAACGCATCGAAAGGGATACATTCATTTACGAGTACGTTGGAGACGTCGTTTCGAATCCGTCGTTTATCAAGCGGATGCGAGATTATGCGGAAGAAGGCATCGAACATTTCTACTTTATGATGTTGCAGAAGGACGAGGTAAGTGAAACACTTTTCGATCCTCCTCGTCCACAGCGGGATGCAAACGGGTTTCTCTACCACTTCGCAGTTCATCGACGCAACGAAGCGCGGTGGGATCGGCCGTTTTGCAAATCACTCCTGTGATCCAAACTGCTACGTTGCAAAGTGGACGATTGGGCAGCACGTTCGGATGGGGATTTTCGCAAATCGTGCGATCAAGAAGGACGAGGAACTAACGTTCAACTACAACGTCGATCGTTACGGGTAAGTCTCCTCTTCGCTGGTAGTCTTTGTTGGGGGCTGACAGAACAACAGTCATGACGCGCAGCCGTGTTACTGTGGTGAGGAGAAGTGTGTCGGATTCATTGGAGGGAAGACGCAGACCGATATAGCTGGAATGGATGATCTCTATCTAGATGGTGCGACCGATCCCTTCTATTCCCTAATATGCGTTTTTACGAGCCCTCGTTGCAGCGCTTGGTATTGCGGACGAGGTTGACAGGCTCGGGCTTAAGGGGAGTAAGAAAAAGAAGAGCAAGAAATTAGATGAGGACTGGATGGTAATCGTCGCTGCGGATTCCGTTTTATACGAGTACTGAAAGGACTTTATCAGCCAATTCTCAAGCCCCTGGCTCTCAAGGAGGTACCGAAGGTTATCCAAGCTATGCGGCAAACCCAGAGCCGCAAGGTTCTTGTCAAGTTACTCACTCGTATAAAGGTTGGCCTTTTTAGGTTTGTTTGTGTGGACTTCGTTGATCTTTCGGCTTGTAGATGTCTGAGGACCAGTCTGCTCTTCGTCAGATGATGCGATTACGGGGGTTCAGTCTCATGACGAACATCATGGACGACTACGAGAAGGACCTCGAAATCCTCATGCTCGTGCGTCCCTTTACTACTCTTTGCGATAAGCTCGAAGCTTAGGAATGAATAGACTATAGACTGCATGAATACATGGCCTTTAATATCACGCAACAAGGTCGAAGACTCCAAGGTCAACGTACCTATTCAGAGATGTACGGAGTCAGACAACGTCGTGCTTAAGAAGGCTGCCGAAGACGTATGCATGGTTTTGTTTAGTTTATAACTGGTTGTGCTAATGTTTTCTGCTAGCTTCTGGACAAGTGGAGCATCCTGGAGACGGCCTATCGAATACCGAAGCGTATGAAGGGCGTAAGTCTTATCACATTCTCATCTTTTGTTCAATACTTAGCCCAACTCAGGACAATGCGGCTGAGGATCCAGGCGATGACTGGGCATTACCTCCATCTCCGGCGCCCGAAGATCGCCTGCCAAAGCGTTCCAAGCTGGATGATCTCGTTGAGGTCGAGTGTGCCATCAAGCCGCTAGGCTTCTCGTCCATCAGGCCATTTATTCCCAATCCGAACCCACACCCGCACCCGCCCCGCGGTCCCATGCACGATCCAGCCCGACTGCGGGCTATGGAATTGGAACGGGCGGCACGCCTTGCGCGTCTCGAGCGTTCAAAGGCCGAGGCGGCCGCGATCATCGCTGCGGCGGCAGCTGCGCAGAAGGCGGCGGAAGAGCGCGCACTCATGGAGGCGGCCACTGCCGCGGAGGAACAGACCAAAGAGGAGGAACGTAATGCGGAACGGGAGCGACGGCGGAAGGAACGGAGGGAGAGGGAGCGCGGCGAGAAGAAGGGCGATCATGATCGGGGGGATAATCGTGAAAAACGCCTCCTCAAACTCGTTGGCGCCGTCGTCGTAAAGACGATGTCGAAGTACCGGACGCGGATGGATGTCGACACGTTCAAGAAACACGCGAAAGAGGTGCGCAGTCTTTTCCCCCTCCCTCTGGGCTGATTTCGCTTACGTGGCTGGGATGGCTTACAGCTTACACATATCATTGCGGAGAAGGAGAAAAAGTCGTCGAGCTACAAGGACAATAAGCTGGATTCTTTCTCTGACGAGAAGAAGTCCAAGATCAAAAAGTTCGCGCGGGAGTATATCAACAAGGTGCTACACAAACTCGAGAAGGGCAAGCGGCGACCACCAGATTCGGACTCGGGCGCGTCTGCGCAGTCGCGGAGACACCACCACTTCCACACAGACACGACAACATCTCCATTACCGCCATTGTCGACTCCGTCGCTGCAGGAAGAGGAAGGAGGCGACGCAGACATGGACATAGACGAGATGGAGATGAGCGTGGAAGAAGCGATGGATCTGAGCGCGGACGAGGACGATGCCGTGGACGTGGACGCCGATGAGGACGACGAGCCGACGCCCGTAGAGCCAGCGGAATCGGACACCAGCACGGCCGTCGCGTCGGCGCCAACCTCGGCCTCGGCCGCGGCACCCGCGGACCCGCGCTTACGCGGGCGCGCCACCGCCGCTACTGCTACTGCCACTGCCACTGCTGCCGCTGCGGCCTCGTTCGCGGCTGCGTCGGTGGAGGCTAAGGAGAAGGGGTGGGAGGTGTTTGGACTGTCGTTCGAATCTAGTACCACTGCTGCGTCGTCGTAACGGGTGCTGCTGATGCGACCGACCGACGATACAGTACACGGCATGGCTTACCGTTACGGATCGATCACACTGGACCACACACCCTCCTCGCTGCCAGTATTCTTGTTTACTCACAGTACTTAATTTAAACTTTCTGTGCCAGTTGGGCAACTATGTGGTGCTCAGCTGGTTGCTCCGCAAATACAGACAGGAGATTGATCAGGAGAATGTATAGGGCAGGCAACATGAAGGCGCCCACCGCCCGCAGCTACTCCACAGCCTTTGGAAGGTAACCAAAGTATACCTTGGTCTCTCGCAGAACGTGGGTTGTAACTACGGCGGATGACTTATCGATCCCCACTTTCCGGGACTTCTCCGCGAACCATCATGTTCACCGTCCCCTCCACTGCACATCTACCTCGCATTACAACTTTCCATTTTCAATGCCCGCATCGGAAACCTACAAACGCAAGACCCTCGCACGAGTCGCTTCCACCCTTCCCAACCTTCACGTTCAATTCTGTGAATGAATGTGATTATCCCGAGGCAATCCTCACCGTCCTTTGAGAGCAAATACCCACGTTCAGCCAGCCCCAGAATAGCGGCGATGGACTCACAAAATGGGACACCTCAGCCGTGAATGTCCTGTATTCGTTTTCCTGATGCGTTTCGGTCCGGACATGCCGACATTAGGTCATCCATCCCATGGCGGACCTGCCCTAAACAATGTCCACGTGGTACCTTATCCTAGCTACTTGGTTTTACCCTACAGCAGGACATTCAGAGCACGACTGTCTATTGGCTCAATGGCTCACGCGTTATTCCTTGCGTACAAATACCTGACTCTGAGCGAGCTGCGTTCTTCCTCGTGGCTTTCTGGACCAACTATCCTGTCCACAAGGAGGGCAAGAACAGTGCGCGCCTCGAGAGCGTGTATTCCATGTTCCATGGATGGCACCACTGCACTGCATCGTTCGATTCATTCTGCATCACGTGGCTCGATACCATGTACGACCTCTTCTTAGACGTCTTCGCTTGTGGATAACACAAACCTGGTCATTGACGTAGTCGCACCGACTCGCACGACGGGTATATATTGGCCTGAGGATAGTTTCGATGCTGGGGCTTTTGCTAACGGACTTGGACGGGCAATGGCTCATGGACATGTATTACAGTAATGATCAGGCCGATCGGGCTCGTTTTGTTATTTTCTCCCTTGCCTAACCACGCACGTCCATTGTTCCAGCCGCGAAGCTTGCAACGCAAGTCGACATACGTCCAAGACCACCTCTAGACTTCGCTCGCCGGAGTCACCGCATGATCTCCTTATCCTTTTTGGTGTACGGTGTCACGCGCATGCGTTCTGTCTTCTCATCTCGCTCACGAACTTTCGCTGCCAAATGGTACCGACCAAGTCCATATATATATACAGATTGGAAAGATGTGGGGAACGCCTGTTGGCGGGGCTATTTCAAAGGGTGCAGTAATCTTGCGGGAGGGACGAGCATGGCCATAGAAGCCGTATGAGCCGTATGGGAGCAAGTTTCTTGGAAGAAAACTGTGGCGGTACGCGTAGGATTCGACTCTAGGAATCTACACCTAGCCCGTTAAATCGCTCTTTAGTCGTGCAGTCCAAGCGTGAATTAAGTGCAAAGTGATTCCTTTAACCCACATATTGAGCGAGATTGAGCGTTTCGCGTACCCTGGACTCTGTATACTGTACACCGCCAAGGATCCATTTGTACTTTTCTATCAAATCATCAACCCATGGTTTCTCATATTGTCCCGTACAAGTTAACTAATCCCGCAATAGAGACCAAAGACAGATACATGCAAGAAGCTTCCTTTAAGCTGCGCTGTCACTGAGGACTGAAATCGAAGTGCGGGTCAGACATACGCATTCAAGCCATAAAAGGATCTCATCGAACCTTGCTATGCCCGCACCATGTTCCCGAAGTAAATCTGCAAGATCTCGATTTCCTCTTTGTAGCGATAGTCGGTATGGTGTTTGACCGAAGCCATCCGGTGTATGTATGTCTGCGCCACGTTCAAGTAACAGTTTCACAATCTCGGGGTGTCCACTTTCAGCTGAGAAGTGCATCGGAGTGTAGTGGTGACGTTGCCTTGCGTTCACGTCTGCTCCGTGATCGAGGAGCACCCGCGCAACTTCGAGGTGTCCGTAATGTGATGCAAAGTGGAGCGGTGTCCACCCATACTCATCACGTGAATCCACCTCCGCGCCCTTTTCGATGAACAAACGAACAACATTGACGTTCCCCTTCTTTGCTGTTATCTCTAATGAAGTGCAGTTGAATGAATCGCGGCTGTTGATATCTATTCCCTGTTCAAGCAAAAACTTCACAACGTCAATGTTCCCCTCTTCCGCGGCGGCGTGCAACGAAATCTTTCCCTTATCCTTCCCATCTTCATTGGTGCCGTACTCGCCCGTATCCAAAAAAGTCGACCGTATCCTGTTCAGAGTATTTCCATCTGCTTTGTACTCGGCAAGAAACTTTGCAACCTTGGCTTGCCAATTCTTCGATGCCAGTTCGGCCGCAGTTTCGCCGGCCTTGTTGACCACATCGACATCGATACCCCGCCGGAGCAGAAGCTTTACAACGTCCAGGTGTCCACCTTGCGATGCGGCATGCAACAGACTCCAACCATTCCCGTTTTCACTATGCAGATTCGCTCCGTGATCGATTAACAGACGGACGATTGCGGCTTTCCCATTCCTGACTGCCTGATAGAGTGGTGTTTCTTGCTTCTCATCGAAAACATCGACAGTTGCGCCACGCTGCACCAGCAACTCGGCAATCTTCAGGTGACCATTGGCCGATGCCAGATGTAATGAGCTCCAGAGGTCATCGCGCTGGATGTTCGCATCGACGCCGTGGTCTAGTAACAGCTGTGCCATGTCAAGATGTCCATGTCCTGAGGCAAAGTGTAATGGGGCCCATCCGTGGTTGTCCCGCACATTAATATCGGCCCCTCGCTCGATGAGGAAGCGAGCAACTTCCAGTTTCCCCTTGCTTGAAGATAATGCCAACGGGGTCATTTGAGTCCCGTTCCGAATATCGACGGCAGTGCCAGTGTCGATTAGCATTTGTGAAATGTTGAGATGCCCGTTTTCGGATGCGATGTGTAGTGGATTGTTGTCATTCGCGTAGATATCTGCGCCATGGTTGATTAAGTAACGTGCGATGTCGACTCTGCCGCTGCCGGATGCCAGGTACAATGATGTCTCTCCACTTTCGGTCCGAATGTCGACATCGACGCCATACTCTAGAAAGAACTTCGTGACGTGGAGATATCCGGAGAACGATGCCTTGTGGAGTGGTGTCCAGCCTTTCTTATCCCGAGCAGATGCGGCCGCGCCATTCTCTATCAAGAAGCGTGCGACGTCGAGGTATCCATTCCCTGCAGCGCGGTGCAAGGGTGTCCCCTCGTTACTATGGCTGTCAACATTCGTACTTCGCTCGACCAGTAACTTTGCGATGTCGAAGTGCCCATAGGCTGACGCGAGATGCAAGGGTGTCGAGCGATTTTCTAGGTGTGCGTTCACATCGGCGGCATGGTCTATCAATAACCGCGCAACGTCGAGATGCCCATATTGTGATGCAGCGTGTAGGGAAGTCCAACTTCGCGAATCGCGTACGTTCACATCAGAGCCACGGTCCAGCAACAGCCGTGCGATGTCAACGTGTCCATGTCGTGATGCCCAGTGTAATGGAATCACGCCCTCCTTGTTCCGGGAATTGATGTCGGAGCCTCGATCTACGAAGAAGCGTGAAACATCAAGCTTCCCACAAGCACAGGCCACGTGCAACGGTGTGACTTGATACCCATCCCGAACATCAAGACTTGCGCCAGATCCGAGTAAGAGTTCCGCGATCTCACGATACCCACTTCGTGCTGCCTCGTGCAGCGGAGTCGACCACCACTGTCGGCGATATTCACGTTCGTACCAGAATTCACCAGGAGCCGCGCAATCTCCAGTGATGACTTTGCCATTACGAGTTGTCCGCCCTGTGATACCCTGTGAAGTGGAGCCCTGCCCAAATCATCGCGAGAGTTAGGATCGGCACCATTTTTAAGCAGCAGCGATGCCACTTCTAAATGTCCCTTCAATGAGGCCGCATGTAACGGAGTCGTGTGAGAACCCCTCGGCTATTGACGTCTTGAGAATGGGCAGTGATTAGGTGCTCCACGAGGCCACCGAAACCAGACAGACTGGCATAGTAAAGTGGTACAGCCTCAGGCCGCGTCGGGTGTATTGAGGACATGGGCTTTGTCCAATAACGGTCGACATCGTGTAGCCAGACCCAGGCCGCAAAATGTGGCTTTGCGGCATCAAATAGACGCTTCATCACCTCCTCGATGTGCGAGGACACGTTCCTAAATCGGGCATGGTCGACCCAGTGTCGCGCGGCATACGGGGCGAGGGGAAAGTGACCTATGGTGTCCCTGTCGATCTTGTCATCGAGTTGGAGGAGGACACTCAGGCCAGCATGAGCAAGGGTGGTGTGTGCAGGTTCGGGGAGAATGTGATAGTATGAAAGTTGTTCTTCTGCTGTTGCGAGTCGCTCCGATGTCAAGTATTCCTTGACGGAGAAGTGCGAAATTTGTAAAACCCGGCTGCCTTCCCTGTCAACGATGGCGACGAGACTCGAACATGCGGAGATCACCGCTTCTTCTGCATTTTCTGGACGCCACGCTGTGTTAAATGTAGGGTGTTCTGCCTTGTTGAACCCGACTGCAAAAATCTCCGCGAGTTCTTCAACATGAAGAGGGCGAATCGACACCATAAGACATTGGAAGAGTCGCTGAGCATATTCTCGTTTCTCCTCATCGATGCCAAGCAGTGTACGGGCATATGTTTCGTCCAATGTCTTTGGCAAGTCGTCCAACACACTCCGAATACTCGCAGGAAATGCGCGACGGAGTCTGTCAACCTGGCACACGACCCAGCGAAACCTACAAGATCATGTGAGCATCCTTTTAGAGCCTAAGGTAAGACAAAGTATGAGACGACTTACATGCCATCCGCTCTGTCGGACAGAGTGTTGACGGCAAGTTGCTTGTCCTCCTCTTTCCATCTCCGCATATTCCGGTCTAATTGGACAACAGACTTGATGTACTTGACTATATCCTCTTTTTGACCACTCTCGTCGTGAAGAGAAATCTTGAGAGAAGTCAACGGCTCGAGCACCTTTCGGATATCCATCTCCGGCCGACTAGTGACGCACAGATATAAGTTCGGAAGTTTCAAATCAACGAGTTCTTCAATCACCCGAAGGACCTCCTCACGGGCGGACGGCGTCCCCGACGAGTTCGGACATTCGTCCACAGCGTCGACAATGATATAAGTTGGGGCTTGCCCCGGAAGACTGAGCATGTCCGTGATACATTTTTCGAGCGCGTCGATGTCGGGCCTCTCTGTACCGCGACTATGGTCCGAATATAACTGAGAGAGGATACTGAAACAAGACTCCGATTCGGTAGAAAGTTGAGAAATGAGGGAGGAGAGGAGGCCATAGCAGTCTTGTTTCTTGACATCCCGGAAATCAAAATAGTAGTAGGCCATCGCGGCTAACCCCGCTGCATGCATGCCCTTGATGTCCTGAATGATTGCGGATCTAATGGGCACTATGAATAACCTCGAAGATACCCGTGGATTGATGACATACAGAAGCGTGCTTTTCCCCGCCCCCGCTTAAAGATCAAGAAGTCATTGGTGCAAGGCGCTCGTTGGGGGTGCGAGAGACTTACGTTTGCCATGAATCCACAAGAGAGACCCTATCGCTTTCCAGTCTGTTAATGTACTGCTCTCGAAGAACCATGCCGCAGTCCCAGTATGTCGCGCTTTCCGAACGAAATTGTGATTCATTGACGGGTCAGGGGGAGAGAGCCAGTGTTGAATTTCTCGTCGCAGCTGGTCACCTACAAGATACCGTCGTCTCCGCAATGAAAATGTCAGGATATGACGCACGTTTCACTAGATCTACATCGTTGGCTGTCTGTTTGATGACTTGATTTGCTTCTCTTCCGTCTGAGCGGTTCAGATTAAACAAATCACAGGCTTGACTGAGAACGATTTGCTTACCCTGAATGACCACGGCGACCTTGTCATCGACGATCACAACTCTGTCATCAACACTAGCCACCGTAGCGTCGATGCTCTTCACAATATTGTCGATGCTGGCGACCTTATCATCGACGTTGGCGACCTTATCATCGACGCCGGCGACCTTATCGTCGACAAGGGCCATTCTATCGCCAATCCTGGCCACCCTATCGTCGACCTTGGCCAATCGGTCATCAACGCCAGCCACTCGATCGTCCACACCGGCCACCCTATTGTCGATGGCCACCACCATATCCGCGACTCCCCTCACTCTCTCATCGACAGTGTGCGTTGCCTTCAGATTTTGTATGACAGCCATTCGAGCTTCCTCTTGTGTCAGCATGTCCAATCTCTTCAGTGCATCTTCGATATCGTTCCTTTCGATCAACTTCTTCCCAAATTTTTCTAAACATCGTTCAGTCAACAATGACATACTCCATACTCGTAACCAATTACTCACTCATTCGCCCTTGCTTGATCTCCTTTGTTGCGATCCCGAGTATTGAGAGAACCTCGACCATTATCCGAATGATGGTGTCCATCATTTCCGTGGTCGGCCGCACTTCTGTGTAGACCTCGAGACGTCGGAAGAAACCTTCCATGCGCTCCAAGACATCGATCAGTGTATCTTGGTCTCCCCGAACATCCTTCGCTGCCTACGATATGTTGATGCTATATTGGCTTCGCAGAAGTATAAAGAAGGATACGCACTAAGAGAAGGACACCAAGTCCCGCAAATATAACTTTCGCGGGCGAGAATACCTGCCATAATATATGAGCTCGCAGGTTTCATACAAGTGCATGTCCTGAGGCTTACGAGGGCAACACCCTCTCCAAGTGTCTCGGAAAGGGCATAAAGGACGCTCACAGTTGGATCAAGCCACTTGATCCACCGATCGTTGTTTCGGGACTGATCTAGGTCCTGGACTTGCCGCTGAAGGATGGCGAGAATGTCGGCTGGAGAGTTGCAGGCCTGGAGCTGGGCTGCGAGTGGATGGGCAAGTAGATCCTTCTTTGTGTGTGATTCATAGGCCTTCAGGGCATTATTGATGATTAGTTGGAAATTGGATGTCGAGTCGGCGGTGAGGTAAGAATGAGACATAGCGATAGCGAAATGTTTTTGTTTGTGCGGAGGGGACGATGGTGGTTGGTGTGATAGTTGGGCAAGGGGAACACTTCCCTGGATCACTGGGCACAGCCCTGCCTCGTGCCCACGCATGTGAGCATTCCCAGGAATGTCAGATCCGGCGCTCAAGGGGGTGATAGGCGCACGAAAAGCTTGATAACCATGAAAGCGACAGATGCTGTAATATGGCAAAAGGAAGCGTAACTTACTGTGATTACAGTAAGACGCAGAGTGTAATGGCTCATCTTTGTGTAGGGTGAACGCGAGTGAGCGGAAGGTTGTCTTCCTAATAATGTTATGGTATTTATTTCTGATAAGTGACTTGTAATTCCAAGACGAAACGCCCTTTCCGCTCACAGCTGCACTCTCGGAAAACGACGCTGCTCGGCAACCGTCATGCGGCAACAACTATTCCCGTACATTCAGCGCAAAGGTTCCCCTTCCAACTTTACCGTCACGCATTTACTACTTACTGGCTCTGTCTAGGCTCGGTGACTACGACTCGACCTCTCCGTCCACTGGCAGCTCGTTGTACAGGGCATCAGCAACTTAGTTCTTGAGGATCCCAGGTTATCTCTTCTGTGCTTTACTGCTTTTATTGCGATCTATCTGTGTGCTATCCTTTTAAGCCCTCGCTCCGACTTCGAATCCGATGCCGTGAAATCATTGTACACGATGCCCTCGCTCATTTCCGGTCAAGTGGAACTGCTGTCCATCTTGCCCGCGTGTGTGTACATGAATACCAGGGATACAGCATCGCCCAGACGCCGCCGATGGCACGCAAATTTCCTCCTCTACAATGTGTCCAGAATTGCCAGGCGCTGCCAAGTCGAATCTTCGATGTCGTAGGGATCATTTGAGGATATTTCAAATTTAGAGATGACCCTGTAAATGATAAAAGACAAGATCAATCGAGGAGATGACGTGAGGGAAGAGAGACAGGAAAGTCGAAAGGCACGAAAGAGACGGAACGGCGTTTTCTAGGGAAGACAACTTCCGGAATGTTCGGCACGGGTATAAAGATAAGCCGAGTACAGTATTCCAGAGTAGGGAATAGGGTATTTAATAGAAGCCCTCTGCGGAGAGTCGGCTTTGGACTGGGAGTGTGTGAAGCAAGAGAGCGGTTAGCACCAATATTGACCGTGGTCAAAAGGAAGAGAAGACCGGAAGGCATGTCAGAGCGACGGAAGATATGGCGAACAGTCAACAGGGCAATATGGCTTGTCCGCTATTGTAATAGCGAGAGCGCACAGAAACTCGACGAGATAACATATTGTGATAAAAATGAGAAAGAAAAAAACAGGACATAATGGTGCATCACGACTCACAAGAAGCGGCTGCCGAACTGTAGCGGTCGGCTGAAATACAGCGCGTCCCAGAACTCCTTCCTAGCATAGAACGCGGTTTCGCAGCCAAACGTTATCATGCGCCCACCAGCTGACTGGGGCCACTCGCGACCCAAGCGTTGTTTCGATTCTCGTGTTTCACCCGAATCTGGTGGTGATTGGAGGGAAAAGCAGGTCAATTGGTGGATGTGCTCAGAGTTGTACAGTAGAAATTGTCATAATGCATAGAATGATAATGCATAAATCTCATATTGCATGGGTTTTTCTTGGAACCAAACTGTCCAAACATGGCATTGCCCCTGAAAATCTCCACCATAATGCATAAATCTCATAATGCATGGGTTTTGGGCTGGAACGAACGCTATGCGTTATGACAATTTCTACTGTACCTGCGAGCACCAGATGATCAAAGAGAACCTTAACCCTAATGTCGCAGTGTGGGGATCGTCACGTGCCTCTAGCCCACGGAACCCAGCACCATCCTTCCGCGTCACTGCTTCACTCATTTCCTTTTTTTCTCTTCCTCTCTCTTCCTCTCTCTTCGCTCTCGGACAACGATGCCAGCCAGCCACCGTCATGCGGTCACATTGAGTGACGTCGATTCCCGTGCATTTTCAACTTTGCGTCACCACCTCTCTTTAGTTATTACTTACAGACTCTGACTGAGCTCCGTGAGTACGGTTTGATGTATATAGCCCCGCCCTCCAGCTATTTATAGAGGGCGTCAGCTATCAAGAATCCCAGTTATCTCTGATTCTCTGTTCTTTATGTGATCTCTGTGTGCTGTTTTCTACCTTCTTCCTCCTCGCCTCCTGGCGTCCAAGCTTCAAGCTCGAATGCGATGCCGTGAAACCGCTGTTTACGACACGCTTGCTTATTTCCAGCTTACTCTTCTGTGTCTCAGGCCCAGCTCCGGTCAAGAGGAACTGCTGTCCACCTTGCTCGGTGGCCCCGCACCAACGTCTTTCAAGTTCGTCTTTTCTACTTTATTATTCTACAGAGGGACCGGGGTAAGTGAAATACTTCTCGATTCTACTCATACACAAGTGGTATGCAGACAGGGTTTTATTTCTCTGCCGCTTCGCAATTCATCCACGCAACGAAGCATGGGCGGGACTGGCCGTTTCTTAAATCACTCTTGTGATTCAAATTGCTACGTCGCAAAGTGGACGTAGGCAGCACGTTCGGATGGGCCTTTTCTCAATCGTGATATCAAGAAGGATCTCCACCACACGCGCAACTGGCAGTCTTTGTTGGGAGCTGAGGGAACGACAGTCATGATGCGCAACCGTGTCACTGTTGGCGAGGACATGTGCGTTGATTTTATTGGAGGGAAGACTTAGGCCGATATAGCTGGCGTGGATGACCTCTAAATAGATGGTGCGTCTCCTTTTATTTTTCGGTATGCCTATTATGAGCACTCGTCGCGGCACTCGGTATCGCGGATGAGGTTGACAGACTCGGGCTCAAGGCGAGTTAGAAGGGCAGGAAATTGGATGAGGACCAGAAGGTAATCGTCGTGGCGGATTCCTTTTTATACAAACTCTGAATAGCAGGCATTTACAGCCAATTTTCGAGCCCCTGGCAGAGGTACGAAAGGTTATTCAAGCCATGTGGCAAACCCAGAGCCGCAAGGTTCTTACTAGATCTCATCGACGTTAGTCTTTTTATGTCGGTTGGTGTGGATTCAGTTGACTGCTCGACTTGTAGATGTCTGAGGATCAGTCTGTTCTTCGTCAGACAATATGCTTATAAGGGCTCGGTTCTATGACGAGCATCATGGACGACTACGAAAGGACCTCGTACTAGTGTGTCTTTACTACTCTTTGTGATGAGCTCAAAATTAGAAGACATCAGCGCGGGGGTGGAAGGGAACTGGGGCGAGGTAAGATGATGCGGTATCATGATCGGGGAGACAATCGCGAGATGCGAGGCTCAAACTCGTTGGTGCCATCGGCGTCGTCGATGTACCGGACGCGGATGTACGTCGACACAAACATGTGAAAGAGGTGCGCAATCTTCACCCTCCCTCCGGGCCGATTTCGCTTACGTAGCTGGGATGGCTTACAGCTTACGGACTCGGGTGTCATGTGGAGGAGAAAGCCATCGAGCTACAGGGACAATGAGCTCGAAAGCCATAGTTTTACATTGCATTCAGCAAGAGGCTAGTAGTACGAGTACGAGTTTTCGGTCAGAAAGCGCCCAAGTGTCGCTTGCATCAGAGTAGCAGACGTAAGCCCGGACTTGATACCTGAAGCACGCCCTCAACAAAAGGCGCTGTTGGATGTTGGCGATTCGGGCGAAGTGCGTGCATGAGTGAGCAGCCGGAATGGGAACAGGAACAGCTGTGAGCTGGGCAGGGTGAGAGGGAGAAAAGAGAGGAAAGGATAGCAGCAACTCATGGCCGCTGGCCGTGAATGAGGCAGATGACTGGCGGATGGAAGAATTCCGAGGAAACAATGGGAGTTCTCTATGTATTTGCTTTGTGGGCACATTTCATCTAATCTCTTGTTTGGCTGGATAGGCCCTCGCCTCACTGAAAGCTCAGAGCTCACTCGAATGCCAGTGTATCTCGGCCCTTGGTCCTGAAGAAACCGCTGAATTCCTGCAGGGCACCGGATCCCATCGAATAGTAGGTACGCAACGTGTTGTGCTTAGACAATGGAACCAATGTAAACCTCAAACATGCTCGAGAACCCGTCGGACAAGGTGACTCCCAGTCACTTTGATCCAGAGGCTATCATTCCACGGGGCCTCTTCTATACTGATTCGTGCGCTGATAAGTGATAATGTTACGATGGTATACTCACCTCACAGCTTGGCACATCTATGTGGACTATCGGCCTTCTCCAGCACTGCTTCTCTCTCTCTCTTCCCAGATCTCATCGATGTTCCTATAGCCGCTGAGCCCGAGCGTGATCTCGGTATCCGCGAGGAGCGCTCGGAACATCTCCTCGCGGCCCAGGGAAAGACACTCCGACCGAGAAAGAATGCCGTCGCATATCAGCGCTTCAGTTTCCAACCATCCACAGGTGGAATCTCCTGCTCACCAAGGATACCCTACGTGCTCATTGCGAAGGACCAGATGACATTATTCCCGGTGCGGATGCCAGGCTCGATCTAAATGTTGTGCTGTGCCTATGATTCACCCTCAATGATGCAGTGATTTTCTCGAGAGCGCTGAGCGAGCAACAGCACCACCAAGCTGGCGTTCGCCTCTCCCCTAAATGAATGAGAGGTGCCATCAGCCCACCAATCAACGGCCGACGCAGGGTATTGGGGCCATATGATACATAAAAAACTCCCACAAAACAAGGATATACGAAGATTCGACATGATGATGCCGTCCATGGGGCGTCTATCTCCGCGCCGGCATCCTGGACGTCCTGGATGTCCTTGATCATGATAACTCCGCCCCAGTCCTCGCGCAAGCTCGCGATGTCCGTCCACGACTCCACGAGTATGGAAAGTGCCCGGGTGGCCCCCACGCAGCCACGCGGTGCCAAGTAGACGCAACACGAGCCTGCTCATCACCGGCCGCGGAACGCATCCAAGTCGAGCAGAAAGTCTGGGCGCTCGTCACGCCAGGGCACTCGACCATCGCTACCCATCCGTTGAATCAAGACCGGGTCAAACATGCCGACTTGCACGCGGACGCGCACTATGAAGGGCATGTAGGCAGTGTCGAGGTCGTGTGGCGCCAGCCGAGAAGGTGTCTGGTGTGAATGAGAGCCGTGAAGCCCGTGACTTGGAACAACGGAGGATAGAGATCTTTATCTCGTCTGTTCGTGGCCTGCTCACTCGTGTCACGGTAAAGGAGTGAGGTCTGGGAGCGATGGGAGGCGTACCAAGATAGTTGACACCAGTGGTATCCGACGCAGACTCGCTGTTGGCCTTGGCCATCCCAGAAGTGAGCAGGCAATGGTCGGGTCCGCGAGTCCAACCATTGAACGAATAACTTAGATGAGGGTGGTGGGTGATTTAGAAAAAGCAGGGGGTTCTCGAGAGATGACCGGGATGGAGGGGGAAGATGGGTCACGTGTCGATATCTCAGACATAGTTCTGCGCTTACGCTCCTTGCCTGGCTCAGAACACTAACCTGGAGGCCATAGGATGGTTTCAATGCTTGGTTGGCGCTAACGGACTTAGACACGCAGTGACTCACGGAAGTGTTGATACGGATTGTTTGCTTACAGTAGTAATTGCACGCACGCGCTTCACTATTTTTTCCCTTGCGTACGTTGTTCCTGCTGCGAAGCGCAACGCAGGTTGATATACGTCCAGGAGGACCTCTAGACTTCGCTCTCCGCATGAGATCCTCCACAACCTTTTGGTGTCACGCGCCTGCGTTCTGTCTCATCTCACTCACGGACTTTTGGTAAGACCGAATTCACATATATCTGCAAATTGGAAAATGGGGGGAACCCTGTTGGCGGGGCTATTTCAAAAGTGCAGTAATCTTGCGCGAGGGACGAGCATGGCCATGGAAGCCATATGGCCGTATGGTGGCAAATCCTTGGAAGAACACTGTGGCGGTACGCATAGGATTCGACTCTAGGAATATAGTGTGTATTCGAGCGCTTCCATTGGCACATGTTTACCGTAAGCGTAATTAGGTGCAAAGGATTCCTTGACCCAAGTATTGAGCGATATTGAGCCATTTCGCGTACCCTGAACTCTACATACTGTACACCGCCAAGATCCATTCGTACTTTTCTATCAAATCATCAACCCATGGTTTCTCATAATTGTCCCGCATCAAGTTGAACTAATCCCGCAATAGAGACCAAAAACAGATACATGCAAGAAGCTTCCTTTAAGCTGCGTGTCACTGAGGATTAAAATCGAAGTGCGGGTCAGACATACGCATTCAAGCCATAAAAGGATCTCCTCGAACCTTGCTATGCCCGCGCCATGTGTCGGAGTAAATCTGCAATCTCTCGAAGTCCTCTTGCTAGCGATAGTCGGTATGGTGTTTGACCGAAGCCATCCGGTGCATGTATTTCTGCGCCACGTCCAAGTAACAGTTTTACAATCCCGAGGTGTCCATTTTCAGCTGACAAGTGAATCGGAGTGCCATGTTGACGCTGCCTTGCGTTCACGTCTGCTCCGTGATGACGAGCACCTGCGAGACTTCGAAGCGTCCATAATATGATGCATAGTGCAGCGGTGTCCACCCAAACACATCACGTGAATCCACCTCCGCGCCGCGCTCGATGAGCAGACGTACAACATCGACCTTCCCCTTTTCCGCCGCTCTGTCCAACGGAGTCTGGTTAATTGAATTCCGGCTGTTGATATCTATTCCCCGTTCGAGCAACGACTTCACGACGTCAATGTTCCCCTCTTCCGAGGCAGCGTGCAACGAAGCCTTTCCGATATCTTTCCCATCTTCATCGGCGCCGTAGTCAGCTGTGTCCAAAGTAGTCGACTGTATCCGTTCCGAATTTGCATCTGCTTTGTACTCGGCAATGAACTTTGCAACCTTGGCTTGCCCATTCTCCGTTGCCAGTTCGGCTGCAGTTTCACCGGCCGAATTGAGCACATCGACATCGACACCCCGCCGAAGCAGCAGCCTTACAACCTCGAGGTGTCCACCTTGCGATGCGGCATGCAACAGACTCCAGCCATTCCCGTTTTCACTATCCAGATTCGCTCCGTGATCGATCAACAGACGGACGATTCCAGCTTTCCCATTCTGACTGCCTGATAGAGTGGTGTTTCTTGCTTCTCATCGAAACATCGACAGTTGCACCACGCTGCACCAGCAACTCGGCAATCTTCAGGTGACCATTGGCCGACGCCAGATGTAATGAGCTCCAGAGGTCATCGTGCTGGATGTTCGCATTGACGCCGTGATCTAGTAACAGTTGTGCCATGTCAAGATGTCCATATCCTGAGGCAAAGTGTAATGGGGCCCATCCGTGGTTGTCCCGCACATTAATATCAGCCCCTCGCTCGATGAGGAAGCGAGCAACTTCCAATTTCCCCTTGCATGACGATAATGCCAATGGGGTCATTTGAGTCCCGTTCCGAATATCGACGGGAGTGCCAGTGTCGATTAGCATTTGGGCAATGTTAAGATGCCCGTTTTCGGATGCGATGTGTAGTGGATTGTTGTCGTTGGCGTAGATATTTGCGCCATGGTTGATTAAGTAACGTGCGATGTCGACTCTGCCGCTGCTGGATGCCAGGTACAATGATGTCTCTCCACTTCCGATCCGAATGTCGACATCGACGCCACACTCTAGAAAGAACTTGTGACGTGGAGATGTCCGGAGAACGATGCCTTGTGGAGTGGTGTCCAGCCGTTGTTATCGCGAGCAGCCAAGGCGGCGCCATTCTCGATCAAGAAGCGTGAGATCTCAAGGTACCCATTCTCTGCAGCGGATTCCAAGGGTGTCTCCAGGTTGTTGTTCCCATTGTCAACATTTGCACCTCGCTCGACCAGTGACTTTGCGATGTCGAGGTGCCCTGAGGCCGACGCGAGATGTAGGGCTGTCCAACTATTTTCTTCGTTTGCGTTCACATCAGCGCCACGGTCTATCAATAACCGCGCAACGTCAAGATGCCCAAGTCGTGATGCAGCGTGTAGGGGGTCCAATTTTGTGAGTTGCGTACGTTCACATCAGAGCCACGGTCTAACAACAGCCGTGCGATGTCAACGTGTCCATATTGTGACGCCGAGTATAGTGGAATTATGCCGTTCTCGTTCCGTGAATTGATGTCGGAGCCTCGATCTACGAGGAAGCGTGAAACGTCAAGCTTCCCATTGTAACAGGCCACGTGCAACGGTGTGTCTTGAACATTATTCCGAACATCGAGACTTGCCCCAGATCCGAGTAAGAGTTCCGCAATCTCACGATACCCACTTCGTGCTGCCTCGTGCAGTGGAGTCGAGCCGCCACTGTCGGCGATATTCACGTTCGTACCAGAATTCACCAGGAGCCGCGCAATCTCCAGTGATGACTCCGCCACTACGAGTTGTCCGCCCTGTGATACCCTATGAAGTGGAGCCCTGCCCACATCGTCGCGATAGTTAGGATCGGCACCATTTTTAAGCAGCAGCGATGCCACTTCTAAATGTCCCTTCAATGAGGCCGCATGTAGCGGAGTCGTGTGAGAACCCCCTCGGCTATTGACGTCTTGAGGATGCACAGCTATCAAGTGCTCCACGAGACTACCGAAACCAGTAAGAGTGGCATAATAAAGTGGAACGGCCTCGGGGAGCGTTGGGCGTATCTTCGACATGCACTTTATCCAATAACGGTCGACATTGTGTAGCCAGACCCATGCCGCAAAATGTGGCTTTGCGGCATCAAATAGACGCTTCATCACCTCCTCGATGTGCGAGGACACGTTCCTAAATCGGGCATGGTCCACCCAGTGTCGCGCAGCATACGGGGCGAGCGGAAAGTGACCTATGGTGTCCCTGTCGATCTTGTCATCGAGTCGGAGGAGGACACTCAGCCCAGCATGAGCAAGGGTGGTGTGTGCGGGTTCGGGGAGAATGTGATAGTATGAAAGTTGTTCTTCTGCTGTTGCGAGTCGCTCCGATGTCAAGTATTCCTTGACGGAGAAGTGCGAAAATTGTATGACCCGGCTGCCTTCCCTGTCAACAATGGCGACGAGACTCGAACATGCGGATATCACGGCTTCTTCTGCATTTTCTGGACGCCACGCTGTGTTAAATGTAGGGTGTTCTGCCTTGTTGAACCGAACTGCAAGAATCTCCGCGAGTTCTTCGACACGAAGAGGGCGAATCGACACCATAAGACATTGGAAGAGTCGCCGTGCAAATTCTCGTTTCTCCTCATCGATATCTAGAAGTGTACGCCCATATGTTTCGTCCAATGTCTTCGGCAAGTCGTCCAACACACTCCGAATACTTGCAGGAAATGCGCGACGGAGCCTGTCAACCTGGCACACGACCCACCGAAACCTACAAGATCATGTGAGCATCCTTTTGGAGCCCAAGACGTCTTGAGACAGAGTACGAGACGACTCACATGCCATCCGCCCTGTCGGACAGAGTATTGACGGCAAGCTGCTTGTCCTCCTCTTTCCATCTCCGCATACTCCGGTCTAATTGGACAACAGACTGGATGTACTTGACTATGTCCTCTTTTTGCCCACTCTCATCGTGAAGAGAAATCTTGAGAGAAGTCAACGGCTCGAGCACCTTTCGGATATCCATCTCCGGCCGACTAGTCGCACATAGATATACGTTCGGAAGTTTCAAATCAACGAGTTCTTCAATCACCCGAAGGACCTCCTCGCGGGCGGATGGCATCCCCGACGAATTCGGACATTCGTCAACAGCGTCGACAATGATATAAGTTGGGGCTTGCCCTGGAAGACTGAGCATGTTCGTGATACATTTCTGGAGCACGTCGATATCCGGTTTCTCTGTGCCGCGACCATGGTCTGAATATAACTGTGAGAGGATGTTGAAACAAGACTCCGATCAGGTAGAAAGTTGAGAAATGAGGGAGGAGAGGAGGCCGTAACAGTCTTGCTTCTTGACATCCCGAAAATCAAAATAGTAGTAGGCCATCGCGGCTAATCCGGCTGCGTGCAAGCCCTTGATGTCCTGAATGATTGCGGATCTAATGGGCACTATGAATGACCTCGAAGATACCCATAGAGCGATGACATACAAAAGCGTGCTTTTCCCCGCCCCCGCTGAAAGATCAAGAAGTTATTAGTGCAAGGCGCTCGTTGGGGGTGCGAGAGACTTACGTTTGCCATGAATCCATAAGAAAGACCCCGTCGCTTTCCAGTCTGTTAATGCACTGCTCTCAAAGAACCAGGCTGCAGTCCCATTATGTCTTGCTTTCCGAACGAAGTTGTGATTCATTGACGGGTCAGGGGGAGAGAGCCAGTGTTGAACTTCCCGTCGGAGCTGGTCGTCTACAAGATACCGTAAGTCTCAGCAATGAAATGTTAGGTGATGACGAACGTTTGACTAGATCAACATCGTTGGTTGTCTGTTTCATGACTTGCTTTGCTTCCTTTCCATCTGAGAGGTTCAAATTAAAAAAATCTTAGGTTTGACTAAAAATATGCGCACCGTGAATGATCTCGGCGACCTTGTCACCGACGACAACAACTCTGTCATCAACACTAGCCACCCTAGCGTCGATGCCCTCCACTTTACTGTCGATGCCGACGACCTTATTGTCGACGCTGGTGACTTTATCATCGACGCTGGAGACCTTATCATCGAGGACGGATACTTTATCACTGACGCTGGCGACCTTATCGTCGACAATGGCCATTCTATTATCGATTCTGGCCACCCTATCATCGACTCTTGCCACTCGTTCGTCCACACCAGCCACTCGATCGTCGACCCTGGCCACTCGGTCGTCAACGCCGGCCACTCGATCGTCCACATCGGCCACCCTATTGTCGATGGTTACCGCCATATTCGCGACATCCTTCACTCTTTCATCAACAGTGTGCGTCGCCTTCAGGTTTTGTGCAACAACCATTCGAGCTTCCTCTTGTGTCAGAATGTCTAATCTCTTCAGGGCATCTTCCATATCGGTCATTGCAATCAACTTCTTCCCAAATTTTTCTGAACATCGTCCAGTCAACAATGAGTACTCCATACTCGTAATCAATTACTCACTCATTCGCCCTTGCTTGATCTCCTTTGTTGCGATCCCGAGTATCGAGAGAACCTCGACCATTATCCGAATGATAGTGTCCATCATTTCCGTGGTCGGCGGCACTTTTGTGTAGACCTCGAGACGTCGGAAAAAACTTTCCATGCGCTCCAAGACATCGATCAGTGTATCTTGGTCTCCCCGAACATCCTTCGCTGTCTACGATATGTTGATGCTATATTGGCTTCGCAGAAGTATAAAGAAGGATACGCACTAAGAGAAGGACACCAAGTCCCGCAAATATAACTTTCGCAGGAGAGAATACCTGCCATAATATATGAGCTCGCAGGTTTCACACAAGTGCATGTCCTGAGGCTTACGAGGGCAACACCCTCTCCAAGTGTCTCGGAAAGGGCATAAAGGACGCCCACAGTTGGATCGAGCCACTTGGTCCACCGATCGTTGTTACTTCGGGACTGATCTAGGTCCTGGACTTGCTGCTGAAGGATAGCGAGAATGTCGGCAGGAGAGTTGCAGGCCTGGAACTGGGCTGCGAGTGGATGGACAAGTAGATCCTTCTTTGTGTGCGATTCATAGGCCTTCAGGGCATTATTGATGATTAGTTGGAAATTGGATGTCGAGTCGGCGGTGAGGTAAGAATGAGACATAATGGCGAAAGCGAAACGTTTTCGTTTGTGCGGAGGGGACGACGGTGGTTGCTGTGATACTGGGCGCAGCCACTGCACAGCCCTAGGAATGTCAGATCTGGCGCTCAAGGGAGTGATAGGCGCGCGAAAAGCTTGATAACAAATAAAAGCAACATCTGCTGTAATATGGCAAAAGCAGTAATTACAGTAAACGCAGACTCGTGGCAGAGTGTAATGACTCATCGTGAACGGGGTGTTGTTCTCCCAGGGCGGCGCAATAGTTTTATTGCATTTATGTCCAACCATAGAGAACCTTAACCCCAATGTCGCAATGTGAGGTCACGTGCATCTTGCCATTTGTAACTCCCACGCTCGGGCCTCGGCCAGACTGGAACGGAACGCAGCAGCATCGATTCTTCCATTTACGCGTCACTGCTTCTCTCTTCGGTCACGGACAAAAGATGCCAGCCAGCCACCACTATGCGGTCACATTGCGGTGACGTCTATTCCCGTGCATTGTCAACTTTGCGTCACCGCCTCCTCTTTAGTTATTACTTACAGACTCTGACCCAGCTCAGTGAGTGCGTTTTGATGTATATTGACCTGCCCTCCAGCTAGTTATAGAGGGCATCGGCTATCAAGAATCTCAGTTATCTCTGTTCTTTATGCGATCCCCGCGTGTGCTGTTTTCTACCTCCTTCCTCCTCGCCTTCAAGCTTCAAGTTCGAATCCGATGCCATGAAACTGTTGTTTGCTCGCTCATTCCCGGCTTCCTCTTTTGTGTCTCGAGCCCAACTTCGGTCAAGAGGAACTGCTGTCCACTTTTCCCGGTGGCCCCGCACCGAGCTCTTTCAAGTTCGTCTTTTCTACTTTATTAATCTACAGAGGGACGGGGTGAGTGGAACACTTCTTGAGTCTACTTGTCCACAGTGGCATGCAAACGAGGTTTTTGTTTCTCTGCCGCTTCGCAATTCATCGACGCAGCGAGGCATGGGCGGGATAGGCCGTTTCGCACTCTTGTGATTCAAATTGCTACCTTGCAAAGTGGACGTAGGCAGCACGTTCAGATGGGCCTTTTCTCAATCATGATATCAAGAAGGATCTCCACCACACACCTAACTGGCAGTCTTTGTTGGGGGCTGACAGCTGACAGAACGACAGTCATGATATGCAGCCATGTCACTGTTGGCAAGCGTACGAGTTTGACGGGCTCGGGTTCAAGGGGAGTAAGAAGGGGAGGAAATTGGATGAGGACTGGTAGGTAATCGTCGCGGCGGATTCCTTATTATAAAAACACTGAATAGCGGCATTTACAGCCAATTCTCGAGCCCCTGGCTCCCAAGGAGGTACCAAAGGTTATTCAAGCTATGCGGCAAACCCAGAGCCGCAAGGTTCTTACCCAATCTCATCGAAGTCAGTCTTTTTATGTTGGTTGGTGTGGATTCAGTTAACTGTTCAACCTTTAGATATCTGAGGATCGGTCTGCTCTTTGTCAGCCAAGATGTTTATGAGGGTTCAGTATGACGAGCATCATGGACTACGAAAGGGCCTCGAAGTCCTCATGGTCGTGCGTCTTTACTACTCTTTGCGATGAGCTCGAGATTTGAAGATATTAGAGCGGGGGCGGAAGGAACCTGAAGCAGGGCGAGAAGAAGCGGGATCATGATCGGGGAGACAATCACAAGATGCGCCGCCAAAACTCGTTGGTGCTGTCGTCGTCGATGTACCGGACGCGGATGTACGTCGACACGTAAACATGCGAAAGAGGTGCGCCATCTTCCCACTCCCTCCCAGCTGGCTGGGATGGCTATCATGGCTTACAGCTTACACATAGCATTACGGAGAAGGAGAAGAAGTTGTCGAGCTACTAGGACAATGAAGCTCGACGCTCTCTCGGACGAAAGACGGTCAAAGATCAAAAAATTGCGTGGGAGTCTACCCACAAGGACCGACAGACTCGAGAAGGACAAGCGCCATCCATCCGATTCTGGCTCGGGCGCGTCTGCGCAATCGCGGAGGTACCACCACTTCTACGCAGACACGACAACATCTCCATCACCGCTACTATCAACTCCGTCGCTGCAGGAAGAGGAAGGAGGCCACGCAGACATGGAGGTGGAGGAGATGGAGATGAGCGTGGAAGAAGCGATGGATCTCAGCGCGGACGAGGACGAGGACGTGAATGTCGATGTCGATGAGAATAATGAGCCGATGCTCGTAGAGCCCGCAGATAGCAGCATGGCCCTGGCATCGGCGCCAACCTCGACCACCGCACCCGCGGACCCGCACGTATGCGCGCGCCACCGCCCCTGCTGCTGCTGCCGCCGCCGCGGCTTCGTTCGTGGCTGCGTCGTGGAGGCTAAGGAAAGGGTGGGGGATGTCTGGGTCATCATTCGAATCTAAGTACCACTGCTGCGATTAACGGCTGCTGCTGCTACTATGGCGGGGCCGTCGATACAGTACAGCATTGTTTACCGTCAAGGAACGACCACTTACAGTACTTGATTTAAACTCTATCCCTGCCGCTATTTGTCTTGCTCTCCGAGTCTGGGGTTCCGCTGAATCGTTTTCCGCATTGCCTTAAACATTTATCCATGAACTAAAGAAAGAATCACAACACCGAACCGGGTCAAACCAGCTCAGGCATCTTAGATGATAGTTAAGTGCAACCCGTAGCTCTCTAAAGGTTCGTTAGCCCTCAGCAAATAAGATATATCTAGCAGGGCTATTTATCATATTATGTGGTCAACAAATTTTGAGAAAGAGGTGAAAATGCCGAAAAGGAACACGGGCGGGAGAACAAATGATGGGATGGGAAGACCACACAAAGGGCGAGAAGACATGCAAGCATGGGCGACAGTAAGGTGCACAGTAACGGGACAGAGGGCAGAGGAGTATAGCCAGCTAGAAACAAGGCATATTGGATTAACCACTGAACTTGAAAAGAGAGAGCGCATCCTAGGCGAGGCGAGGCGAGGCGAGTTCAAACGTTCAAGCTTGAAGATTGAAAGCCAAAGTTCACAATCCAATTAGCGTCGGATGAGAGGATTTGGCTCAGCGAGGGTTCGTCAGACTTAGTCAAGTGGAAGCGATTTGACCAGACGAACGAAACCAGCCCGTTGTCACTGTCATCCTTGTGGCTGTCTTATCGAATCGCATAGATGTCTCGAATTAACGACATGGGAAATCGCTTTCATTACAAAGTGGGGGGCGATGCGCCCTGACCGACCGGGATATAGTAGAACACGTCCTCGTCCTGCAACTCGCTCGTGCTCGTTGGGTGCCCTGAGGAACTGGAAGGCTGAAGCCTGGTCGAAGAATGTGAGCTAGAGGCTCCCAACTGTCGTCCGCAGCGGACTCACCTCTCACCCTCTCGTTTCTTTCCCCCATTTCTATCGCCCCCAAACCCCAATCTCCGCCCGTCGCGCATCGAGCCCAGCCACCAGATACATGGATGAGCAAGGGTAAGTAGAAAAAGAATGGCAAGGACTCAAGTGTGGTCACATGGGGAAAGATAGTCGCCGAAGTGGACAGCAGGACGGGAACGGGAAAACGGAGAGGGAGAGGACCCTTCCGGCGCGGAAGAGATAATCATAAGTTACCTATGTCCCTCGCACATGCGCGGCTTGGAGACTAGAGACTCTTACGACCTGTCGACGTCCGCGTGGAAATGCGACTGTCCGTATTGCCCATACCGCCAGAGCACTGGCAGGGCGGAGAAGAAACAGTGAGAAATGCTAGTTTCGGTGGCGGGAGTACCCCCGTGTGTGGCACCGGATCCGGATCCGGAACCTGGTTGATCGACCGCATTCCAATTCACTCTGCGCGAGATATCGTGTCGATACATGTTGGAGAAGGTGACGAGGATGGAGAGGTTGCGAGGCCGTCCGCAAGGAGAGGGAATGTGACCGGACGAAGTGGAGAATATCTGTGGCCAATTCGTCGTAGGTCATCGGCCTGGGAAAAAGCGGTGGTTGTGTTTTAATCGAATGACGGACTGGAAGTATTCGATGGAGGCAAGGAAGAACAAGACCGTGTTAAGTCGCTCTTTCATCATGCAGTCCAGTACCGCTAGTAAGCGTTATTGGGTGCAAAGCAATTCCTTCAACTCGTATATTATCCCCTTTCCTACTTTTCTGCCGAATTATGCTTCAGATTGTCCCGCACTACTACAACTCCCTTCTCAATGATAAAAAACAGATACATGCGAGAGTCATCCCTCTACGCCGTGCTGTCACTAAAGACTAAAATCAAAGTGTCAGTCAGACATCGCACTGGCATGTGAGCGATAAGAGGATCTCGAACCTTGCCATGCCCGCACCATGCTCCCTGAGTAAATCTGCAACCTCTCGATGTCCTCTTTGTAGCGATACTTGGTATGGTGTCTGACCGAAGCCATCCAGTGCGTCTATGTCCGCGCCCCGTTCAACTAACAGTTTCACAATCCCGAGGTGTCCCAGTTCAACGGAGTAGTGCAACGGAGTAATATGGTGACGCTGCCTTGCGTTCACGTCGGCCCCGTGATCGACGAGCACCCGCGCGACTTCGAGGTGTCCGTAATTTGATGCAGAGAGCAGCGGTGTCCATCCCCTGCTATTACGTGAATCGACCTCTGCACCCCGCTCGACGAGTAAGCGTACGACATCGACGTCGCCCTTGAACGCTGCTCTGTCCAATGGAGTCTCGCTACTTGCATTGCGGTCGTTGATATCTATTCCGGATTCGAGCAACGACTTCAAAACGTCAATGTTTCCTTCTTCCGCTGCAGCGTGCAACAAAGCCTTTCCCCTATCCTTCCCGTCTTCGTCAACGCCATACACAGCTGTGTCCAAAGTACTCGACCGTATATTGTTTCGAATATTTGCATCAGCTTTGTATTCGGCAATGAACTTTGCAACTTCAGCTCTATTATTCTCCTGGGCCAATTCGGCTGCAGTTTTATCGGCCTTATTGAGGATATCGACATCGGCACCCCGCCGAAGCAACAGCTTTACAACTTCGAGGTGCCCACCTTGTGATGCAGCGTGCAACAGACTACAGCCATTTCTGTCTGCAGTATGTCGATCCGCTCCGTGGTCGATCAGAAGACGGACGATTGCAGCTTTCCCGTTCCTTGCTGCTTGATAAAGTGGGGTTTCTTGCTTCTCGTTGACAGCGTCGACAGTTGCGCCACGCCGCAACAGCAACTCGGCAATCTTCAGGTGACCATTGGCCGATGCGAGATGTAATGAGCTCCTGAGGTCATCACACTGGATATTCGCATCAACGCCGTGGTCTAGTAACAGCTGCACCATGTCAAGATGCCCACGTGCCGAGGCGAAGTGTAACGGGGACCATCCCAGGTTGTCCCGCACATTAATATCGGCCCCTCGCTCGATGAGGAAGCGAGCGACTTCCCCCTTGCTTGATGATAATGCTAACGGGGTCATTTGAGACCCGCTCCGAATATCGATTGCGATGCCAGTGTCGATTAACATTTGCACAACGCTGACGTGCCCGTTTTCGGATGCAATATGCAGTGGATTGTTGTCGATCGTGTGGATGTCTGCGCCACGCTCGATTAGGAAACATGCGACGTCCAGTTTGCCGTTCCCAGATGCCAAGTACAACGATGTCTCTTCACTTTCTGTCCGAATGTCGACATCGACGCCATTTTCTAGCAAGAACTTCGTGACGTGGAGGTGTCCAGAGAAAGATGCCTTGTGGAGTGGTGTCCAGCCTTCGTTATCCCGAACAGACGCGGCCGCGCCATTCTCTATCAAGAAGCGTGCGACGTCGAGGTATCCATTCCCCGCAGCACGATCCAAGGGAGTTTCCCCCCAGTTGCTCCAGTTGTTAACATTTGCACCTCGCTCGACGAGTAACTTTGCAATGTCGATGTACCCATAGGCGGACGCAAAATGCAAGGGTGTCCAACGATCTTCTTCGTCTGCGTTCACATCAGCGCCACGGTCTATCAGTAACCTCGCAACGTCAAGATGACCATGTCGTGATGCATAGTGTAGGGGTGCCCGACTTTGTGATTCGCGTACGTTCACATCAGAGCCGCGGTCTAGCAACAGCCGTGCGATGTCAACGTGTCCATATCGTGATGCCCAGTGTAATGGGATTAAGCCCTTCTTGTTCCGGGAATTGATGTCGGAGCCTCGATCGATGAGGAAGCGCGAAACATCAAGCTTCCCACTATAACAGGCCATGTGCAACGGTGTGTCTTGATACCCATCCCGAACATCGAGACTTGCGCAAGATCCAAGAAGCAGCTCCGCAATGTCACGATACCCACTTCGTGCTGCCGCGTGTAGCGGAGTCCAACCTACATTGTCGGTGACATTCACGGTTGCACCAGAATTAACCAGGAGCCGCGTAATCTCGAGTGAAGACTTCGGCATTACGAGTTGTCCGCCTTGTGATACCCTGTGAAGCGGAGCCCTGTCCATGTCGTCACGAGAATTAGGATCGGCACCATTCTCAAGGAGTAGCGATACCACTTCTAAATAACCCTTGAATGAGGCCGCATGTAAGGGTGTCGTATGAGAACCGCCTCGGCTATTGACGTCTTGAGGATGCGCAGCGATCAAAAGCTCCACGAGACTACGGAAACCAGTAAGAGTGGCATAATAAAGTGGAACGGCCTCGGGGAGCGTTGGGCATATCTTCGACATGGACTTTATCCAATGACGGTCGACATCGTGTAGCCAGACCCAGGCCGCAAAATGTGGCTTTGAAACATCAAATAGACGCCCCATGACCTCAATGTCCAACGACACGCTCCTAAATTGGGCGTGGTCGACCCAGTGCCGTGCGGCATACGGGGCGAGGGGAAAGTGGCCTATGGTATCTCTGTCGATATTGTCATCAAGTTGGAGGAGGACAGTCAGGGAAGCATGAGCAAGAATCGTATGTGCATGTTCGGGGAGAATGTGATAGTATGAAAGCCGTGCTTCTGCTGTCGCGAGTCGCTCCGATGTCAAGCACTCCTTGACGGAGAAGTGCGAGAATTGTACGACTTGGCTGCCTTCCCTATCAACAACGGCGACGAGACTCGAACATGCGGAGATCACCGCCTCTTCTGCGTTTTCCGGACGCCACGCAGTGTCATATGTAGGATGTGTTGCTTCGTCAAACCGAACTGCAAGAATCTCCGCGAGTTCTTCGAGGCGAAGAGGGCGAATGGACACTGAAAGACATTGAAAGAGGCGCTGTGCATATTCTCTTTTTTCCTCGTCGATGCCCAGAAGTGTGTGGTAATATGTTTCGTCCAATGTCTTTGGCAAGTCGTTCAACACACGCCGAATACTCGCCGGAAAAGCGCGACGGAGTCTGTCAACCTGGCAGACAACCCACCGAAACCTACAAGATCGCGTGAGCGTCCATTGTGAAATCTAAGACGACAGATGAAGTACGAGACAACGTACATGCCATCCGCTCTGTCGGACAGAGTATCGACCACAAGTTGCTTGTCCTCTTCTTTCCATCTCCGCATGTTTCGGTCCGATTGGACAATAGACTTGATGTACTTGATTATGTCCTCCTTTTGCCCGCTCTCGTCATGAAGAGAAATCTTGAGAGTCGTCAACGGCTCGAGCACTATTCGGATATCCATCTCCGGCCGACTAGCGACACATAGATGTACGTTCGGAAGTTTCAAATCAACAAGTTCTTCAATCACCCTCAGGACCTCCTCACGGGCGGACGGCGTCCCCGACAAATTCGGACATTCGTCAACACCGTCGATGACAACATAAGTTGGGGCCTGTCCTGGCAGACTGAGCATGTCCGTGATGCATTTCTGGAGCGCGTCGAGATCGGGCTTTTCTATTCCGTGACTATGTTCTGAATATAACTGGGAGAGGATGTTGAAACAAGAATCCGATTCCCCAGAAAGCTGCAAGATGAGGGACGAGAGAAGGCCGTAGCAGTCTTGCTTCTTGGAATCCCGGAAATCAAAATAGTAGTAGGCCATCCTGGCCAATCCTGCCGCATGCATGTCCTTGATGTCCTGAATGATTGCGGATCTAATAGGCTCAACGAATAAGCTCGAAGATATTTATAGTGATGACATACAGAAGCGTGCTTTTCCCCGCCCCGGCTTAAAGATCAACAAGTAATTAGTGCAAGGCGCTCGTTGGGTGCTCGAAAAACATACGTTTACCATGAATCCACAAAGGGGCCCGTCGCTTTCCATTCTGCCAATGCTTTACTCTCAAGAACCACGTTGCAGTCCCGCTTAACTGTGCTTTCCGAACGAAGCTGTGATTCGTCGATGGGTCAGGGGGAGAGAGCCAGTGTTGAACGTCCCGTCGCAGCTGGTCACCTACGTAATGCCGTCAGCCTCGGCAACGAAAGATGCGAGAGATCAACAACAAACGTTTCATTTTGTTCATTTCGTTTAACACTTGGTGTATAGCGACTACGAGCCCACGTCAGCGTGGGTGATAGTACCTGTTTTGTGTGAGATACGTACCCAGATCCTGTCGAATATTATCTGTTGACGCTTTGCCATCTAAAGAAGTGCTCAGAAAAATATCTGTAAACAATCACGCAGTCATTCCGCACCTTCCATAACTATCTTCATATTGCCCACAAGACCATGCACGACACCCAAGGTTTGCGCAACAGTCATCCGAACCTCGTCCTGGGTCAATCGATCCAATCTTTGGAGTATTGCCTCTATCTCACCGTCCCCTAACAATTTCTTCGCGAACTTCTCTGTGGAACATTGAGCTACGGAGATGTATATGTGACGGGTGCTTACTGAATCGCCCCTGCCTGATTTGATTTGTCGCCAGGGCGAGCACCGAGAGCAATTCAACCATGATCTTGATGATAATATCGGTCATTATCGGGGTGAACGGTATCGTCGTGTAGATCTCCATGCGTTGAGGAAATTACCCAAGCACTCAAACAGGTCGAGAAGGGCGTCATAGCTTGATGTAACGCCACTGGCAGCCTGGCATACTCATACATCAGAAAGGGATGTTTAAAGAGAATATTCACAGGACGGCGTACAGCAAGGAGGACATCGATCCCACCAAGCAAAGCATTTGCTGGCGGGAAGGGGACCTGACGAGGTCACGTTTAAAGACTCACTACTACTAGATGGTATGTGTGACTCACCAGGCTGACTGCCTGGCCCATAATTCCCGAGAATGCCTGAAGGACCTTCACCGCCGGGCTAAGGTAGGTTATGAGTCTCCGATTGCCATCGCGATATTCCATGAAAGCCTTCTGTCGTCCCTGGAGTAGTTGGAGATAGCCTCAGGAGAATTGACTGTTCAAGCATGGCGGCAAATGGGTTCTTAGAGAGGTCTATTCCCGTTATTTTGGCGTAGTCAGCCAAGGCATCGACGATCAGCTGGAAGTTAGAAGCTGTGGATGTTGCTTGAGTCGACGACATGAAACCGATGGATTGTTCACGTTCTTTCGTTCGAAGGGATGAACTGGTGCGGATGAGGGAAGGGAGAAGAAGAATCAAGGTACGAATCGATGGTATTAGGGAAAGGACCACGATACAGACTACGCGAGGCTGTCACCCACGAGGGGCAGCAGGTGACTGGCATGTCGATGTGAAATTGAGGAATTACGGCATGACGTGCCCATTTCGGTTCCGTACCGTGACTGTCACGGTACTCGTCGATAATCGATGCATGTGCCACTCTAATCTTGACCGTGCGCACGCGTAACCTATACTGGATGATTGTTCATTGATGGACCACTCTTCCACCTCCTCTGTCGGCACCTGGGAGTTGCCCTTTCCAACGTGTATCACACGAGTTGTGCTTGTGATGTCCTGTTTCCCCAGATTCCTCACCGAGAGCGCCGATGTCTGGTCCCAGAACGCATGGGATCTACCTCCTTGTCCGATTCTTGCGCCCCCACGCACGCAGCCACCTCCTGCGCATAAGCCAGAACCCAAGCCCAAGCACCGTACAGAGATACCGACCCCGAACTCCCCTCCCCGAACAAAAGAAAAGGAGAATCTCTATTGCGGAAACGGACGGGAGCTCTTTCAAACACTTCCGGGTGTTGGATTACTGTAGTTGGGGCGTTGGCGGCCACAGGTATTGCCAAATTTAATCAATCACGAATTGTGAGTCACTACGTCCCCCTGCATTTCGTCACTCGAATATCACACAAAAAGGCGGCGCACCTGCGTCTCGCCCGGCTCGGCATCGTCACCTCGTCTTTATTATCTTCCACGGAGTCCGCCTTTGGGGGCCGGTAGCTGCGGAGGACCGCGCGACCTCTTGACAAAGGTCGTCTGCGTCGATATTGTTCGCGCGTCCGATCGTATGTTGTTCCCTGTGTTGGTGTAGGGCTGCATGGAATTTGAGTGAGCCATGTCAGGATATCAGCGGCCTAGGTCTTCTCTCCTTCAATTTATGCGTCGGTAACAGACAAGCTAGGACAGAAGAGGGGTCTGTGAAAGGGTACCGAATTTGAGGGTCACTGCCAGCCTGCGCACGCACAGGTAATGGACGGAATAATGAGACAGACGGAAGAGAAATCAATGAAAGGTCCGAGCCTATTACCTCACTGTGAGTTACACGAGACTGATTGTCACGAGTGTAGCATTAATGGCGCCCGTAAATGTGTCATGCGCGCCCCAACAATCAGACCAACGAGACCCATCAGGGTTAGGCCTTGCGCTCACACTCGAATTCCGCAGTTAATCTGCACCCGTGTCCCTGGACGTCATCACCCTACAATAAGGGGTAGGAAGTGAAAAAATAACGGCAATCCATTTGTTCCATGACACCCTGTTGCCGACTGCGAGACCCAGCATACCCCCGTTTCTTTTACTATCTTTGGGTGCGTAACGAGGCCGTGTGTCATTGTTACATAATTACGGATGTTGCCGATCGCTATCACGTGAGCGTGCGGCTCTATCTAAAGGTTGACTTTTTGTCTGATTTTGTTACTTGCATTGCAAATCGCGAGGCCGATGCTAGTGAAGTAGACATGTGCATAAGTGCTGAGGTCGTGTGCCTCTCTTTCCTCGCCCATAGATCGCATGTCTGCGTCCTTTTCAATTCTCACGGAATTCAACCTAGCCCTTGCGAAGTCAGCACGCTCAGGTTGAACACGCCTCTGCATCGGCTGCGCCTAGTAATATGTCGTGAGCGGTGAGACGATAGTACTGCCCCAGCCGTGATGCCCTTGCGAACGGTACGCCACGTGCCAGCGGTTGGCACAAAGGAAATCACGAAAATATGTATGGAACGAGAGAGAACACTCTACCTGCGGCAGAGGAGTGAAAATCGCGTTCGAAACGTACAAGAGGCTTGTGGAAGGCTGGTATCTGGGAAGCGGAGAACGGACGTAACATACACCTGGGGTGGGCCCGCTTCAACTACATCAGCCGAGCCCCTTGTAATGCAGTCCACAAGCCAGGAGAGTACCAGAGATGCCATGCTTTGACCTCTACACCGATAGGAAGGACCACGAGGATGGGACGAGAGTTCAGGAGCCGATCCAGCGATACCCACCAGCGAAGCGAGCAGAAATAAGGACAAGCTGAATGTGAGCAGAGACGAGAGCAGGAGAATCCGCAATGACGAGAACAGGTGCCGCGGGTAAGCCGTCGAGTTGAGGCATGACAGATTATCACACCCTTCACAGGCAAGCGGATTGTATAGTAGACTCACCAGCAAAATGAATCAAGGGGGAAAGACGAACGAACGTCAGACTAAATAGGCATACGGCTGTCATGCTTGCCAACAAGCCCCACTGACGGTGACCGACCCACCCAGTTCACCCCCAATCGATTTGAACACTCTAAAAGAAAAGATCGGTCCTTGTCGGTCCAGCCCCCCCCCCCCCCCCCCCCAGCTCGGTCGTCTTCAAGTTTGAATTTTACGTTTGTGTCCAAGAAAATCATTTATGTTATTACTGCCTACTGGGGCGGATACGAGACTCGGAGGACAGAAACTATAAAATGCCTCCCGCAAGATTTCAAACACGTCATCCCCTCAAGCATCCGTGCAGATGCCCGACCATTGCCGGTCGAACAGGACAGTAAACTTGCCTTGCTCCCGCGCGTGGCACACCCTCAATAACGCGGTGATCTTCTCAAGAGAGCTGAACGAGTCAACAGCACCACCAATACATGAAGGAACTCCCATTTGGATAATGGCGTACCATGGTTCGATACGATGATGCCGTTCAAGCGGGTGTCTATCGCCACGTGGGCGCCCTAGACCGCATAGATGGAAGTGGATGCTCCGGTGCGATACGTCTCAGTTCTCGAGCAAGAACACGTTGTCCATCCATAAGCGGAAAATACCTCGCTAGCCCAACACAATAATCGGCACAGAGACAAAGACAAACAACCGAAGATCTCACCACCGCAACAGTGCAAGTCCCAAACCTAAGTCAAAGACAAAGTCCACCCGCTCCCTCGACGGGCGTGACCTCATGAGCGGCTTCCACATTTATCGCTTCAAACGACCCATCTGCGCCCATCAAGGTCCCAAGCTCTGTGCCTCGACTCTGGACGTGAGAACTTGCATCCCAATCTTCAGGCTTACTCGATAGATGGTCTATTTCCAAACCAACAAGTTGCGCGTGAGCATCCACTTCAGAGTCTTGGTTAGACAAGAATGGGAATAAATACCGGATACAACGATCGGACTATGGGTTGGGTTGACCTCCGCTCCAGCTGTATGCTCAGTTGCGCGGAAGAATGCTCATCTGTGCTCTGAAAAAATATGCGTGAGACCCCACATTGGAAAAAGGACACTTATTCCGGCAGATCACTTTCACAGGAGATAATACCCGCCAAATAAATATGAATGCAGATCTTAGGCAAGTTCGTATACCTCTCCGAGGGCTGCAGAGAAGGCATGGAGAACATTCACAGTTGGATCAAGTGGCTAGACCCGACTGTTAATGTTCTCCATGTTTCACCACTTCAATCGGCTACTTCGAGGCTGATCCAGCTCTAGACGTGCTGCTCAGAACTGGGCGCTGGAACAGTTGCAGGCCTGGAACTGGGCGGAGAGAGGAAGAAGTAGATTCTCCTTCGCGTTTCCGTATATTTTCAGGGATTATTGAAAATAGAGTATTGAGTGACGAGGTGGCCATAGTTGAGGTGAGTATGAGACGCCGTTGGAGGTCATAAGCGCACGTGACGACAGGGGTCCACGTGGCATCAGTCGAGGCATCAGTCTCCCGAGAACTACCCGGCTAGGGAGATATTTCCGTCATACGACTCTCTAGTTTCTCTTGTTCCATTCGCCTGGTAGTGTGCACGGATCGCTGTATCCCAGCACCGCATGTAGCGCTATCAGTTGCGTATCGAGGTTTGGTGCGGCCCAGAAAAGGACTTTGCTCTCCTAATTCTGATCGGGTGATGTTGCTGCGGCCGGAGGCACCAGGGGAGTATCAGCAGTGTGGGGACGGCGTTGTTGCAAGACGTTTCTGAGTTTTCGTGACCGATGCCGCCATCCACAGTTGCCTTTGGCGTGACCCCTGACTAGATAGAGAAGCAAGGGAACGAGTTGAATCGAGTCAGCTCTAGGTCGAAAAATTGGGGGAGGAAATAGAAAATAGAGAGGAGAGGAAAGAGATCATCCCTTCAAGCACCCCGCGTTGCCCGTACATGCTACCGTCATGGCTGGTGCTGTCGCCGAGAAACCATACCATGCGCCAGGATTTCCATGGTCAACAATCACAGTGTGCAGCAGGGCAGCCTACGGGAAGGAGTGCATGGTTGCGATCGCGAGATACGCGCTAGAGTCGGTTCGTAATCGGTCCAGAACTCACCTACCCTGGCCCTAATGATGTCGTCCGCCAGTCAGCTCTATTATTCTGCAGGACGGGTGCACACCATTTTTTTATCTTCGCTTTCAGTGTATCCACACATACCCTCGCATCCTCTTCGTGGACCGTGTCCTCCGGGCCCATTATCCTGTATGGTGCGACCAAGTCACTTGCGTGTGACTCGTGAGCCATGCCAGTCCGGATTTTAGTGGGCGCCCACGTGGGTGATGGGATACCAAGGCGGTGTCGATGCACCGTGGGTGGGAGAGTTGGAATGGTCTCGTGAGTAACGAAGCAATCGTCTTCATTGTTTGTCGTTGTTTGTTTGGCGGTTGTAACACCATACTGAGGTTAGTGTTAGGTTAGGTGCGGGTATCATCATTGATCGCGGCTGCGCTCACAGTGTGCCATGGGTTGACCAAAAGGGAATTTCTAGCAACATGACCATGTATCTCTACCTCGCAATTCTCGACAATGATTAGTTTCTTCATTGGAAACTGAGCACTGCGGGAGACACGGCTCGAACCCCGCGTCTTGCTTTTCATACTCGCGATAGTGGTGATTGTAAGGCCTAAGGGCTTGAGTGACAAATATTCGCTCCTCAGCGACTCCCAGGCTTCGCTGCCTCGGTGTATCTACGCCACCCTCTCTGGATATCATCACCACAATTCTGCCACCATCTGTCTTTGTCCACTAGACTAGCGCTCAACGTCAGCGCTCAACGCCGCTCATCGAGTCATTGACACAATTATGCCCATCGTTTTAGGCAATTAGCTTGCGTACAAATGCGGCATCGATGTCTATAAGCTAGACAGTGGTCGTCTCTTCATTCCAACCCACTAACATCACATCCCACTCTGTCCCCATCATTTTTCTCAGCGAACCAAACACCCTTTGCCAATCCCACATTTCTTCTCCACTCCTGACATGAGTAGCATCTCTGGATCTCACTTGCTGGTGATTTATGAGGCTGCCTTGCAAGACTTCCAAACGCAGACGGGCATAGTATTGGAGAAGCATCCGCTCGTCGGCAAGCTCCTCAACTGTGCAACCGTTGTGACTGCCAGCTCCGCTCTTTATGATCAAATACAAGGTTTCAGTGAATTTCGGGAAAAAGACAAAGTATTAAAGCCGCTCAAAAACGTCGTATCAGTTATGTGTAAACATAATATCACTACCAATTTTGGTCTGGATATATCTTGGGATATCAGCCTGGTATGTTCGTAGGCGCTGACTGGGTGTTCTATGTCCCTCATCCTCACCCTAGCATTTCCTGCCTGTGGTAGCAGTACACACAGGTCTCGCTGTCCTACTCTCTGTATGTACTTTCTTTAGTCCCTTAGCGCACGACTTCGTAACATCCAAGCCAATCAGGCGATCACTGGCACCACTGACAGTTACGATGCACTGATCGATTTACTTGAGTCGATCGGTCACATTCTGAATCGCCTCGACGTCTATACAAATATCCTTCTTACAGACGCTATGAATGAGATACTGGTCAAGATACTTGGGGAGCTGCTCTCCACCCTTGCGCTGGCGACCAAACAGATGAGAGAGGGAGATCCAAGTGAGTCCGTCTTCGGTAAGAGGTATTATATTACCTGATGCACCGCAGCAAAACTCTATAAGGGTCTCCTTGAAGATAAGGACGTCGAGGCGGTTCTGCAACAGCTAGACCAACTCACCCGGACGAGGCTCGAATAAGCGCAGCGACCCTCGAGGTCGTGTACGGCCTTATCCAGAATATGAGAGTGGTAATGGACGGTAAGCAAAAATGCTGAGCGATATACCCGCCAGGAGTTGAAAGTCCTTCTCTCTAGGCGGCAAGGCCTCCGTCGTCCATCTAAGGGATACGCTTGGTATATTTCCCGGGCATCAATTAAGCGATTCTGTGTCTGACTGAGCATAAGAAACTATGCAGCAACTCTCGAGTGATCTGAACCCTGCTTCTGCTCAGATTACACTAGAGCAAGCTAGACGTGCCAAGTCGAAGCGTGAGCCTTTTCAAACGTTGCAATAGCTGACTGGGATCACCGAGATTATCCGGCAGGGAAATACGCACAGGAAAGGATTCTCAGCTGGCTATCAGCGCCTGATCCTTGGAAGAACCACCATATCGCCTGCAAATCCCGCCGCACCGGGTCCGCAGCGTGGTTTATTAAGGGCAACAGTTTCTCGGAATGGAAAGCTTCTGGGTCCCCGAGCTCTCTTCTATGGGTTCACGGAAAACGTTCGTCAATGCGCAGCTCTTAAGCTTTCTCAGAGATTGAATATTTTTTTTTGTAGCGGGTGCAGGGAAAAGCTTGTTTTGGTACGTCAAACTTCTTATATTCCCGTCTCTGGAACTTATTTATGTTGGCCAGCTCCGCAATTATCGATGACATCGATGCAATGCGGAAAGCCGGACTTGTGTCACTCGCGTACTTCTACTATGATTTCAGGGAAGAAAAGACGGGCTTCCGTTTATTACTCTCATCGCTGCTGATCCAACTCTGCCATCAATCCGACTCTTACTATGATGTGCTTTCCAAGTTCTACTCAAGACACGTCAGGGAGATTCGTCCTCCAAGCGACAGTGCACTTGTGGAGTGTTTAAAGGACATGCTTAAACTCTCTCAACTGCCCCCCGTGTACCTCGTTGTGGACGCTTTGGATGAATGTCCAAACATCCCTGCCGTCCGATCGCCTCGTTCCAAAGTTCTGGACCTCATAGTGGAGCTTAATAATTCGCAGTATCCGAATCTGCGCATATGCGTCACCAGCCGGTTGGAGACTGACATCAAGAATGTCCTCGATCCCTTAATTCCGCGCTATCTCTCTCTTCACGACGAGAAAGGACAGAAGGGAGACATTGAAGAATATATCAAGTCTGTCATTGACAAGCACCCAGAAAGCGGAAGCTGGAAGGAGGAGCACAAGCAACTGGTCATCGATGTCCTCACGGAAAAAGCTGACGGGATGTAAGGCGTCAATACTAACTTCTTGATGACTCGCTCATTTTCTGTGATGTAGATTCCGATGGGCAGAGTGTCAGGCGAACTACATGTGCAGCTGCATCCCGGAAAATATCGAGCGAGCACTGGCCGACCTTCCAATGACACTAGACGAGACATATCAGCGCACCTTGCGAGAAATCAAAGAGGCTCACTGGGAATTCGCTCATCGGCTCTTTCAGTTTGTTGAAGTGGCTTGCCACCCGCTTCGCGTCGAGGAGCTCTCCGAGTTGCTCGCTTTCGATTTCAAGGTCGGATCATTCCCAAATTTCATGAGGATTGGCGCTTGCAAGATGCAGTCGATGCGGTATTGTCGACATGCTCCAGTCTGCTTGCCATTGTCGATGGTTATCGACATCCGTTCGGAACAGTCAAACTCGTACAATTCTCTCATTTTTCTGCAAGAGAATACTTGACATCCGCCCGCCTTGCTGAAACAAGCGACACGATTTCCCGCCGATATCATGTTTCTACGATACCTGCTCATACCCTTGCGGCACAAGCCTGTTTGGGCATTCTGCTGCACTTTGATAAGGATCTCGATCATCTCTCCATCACGGACAGTCTGGCGAAATGGCCTCTCGCCAAATATGCTGCGGAGTACTGGGTTAACCATGCCCGGTTTGAGGGCGTGTTGCAAAATGTGGAGGATGGGATGAAACAGCTTTTTGACCCGAAAAACCCACATCTTGCGGTCTGTATCTCGATACATGACCCTTGCGAACAAGACCGACCATCTGGACGGCTGTTGCCACCCCCTGGAACACCCTTGCATTATGCCGCCATTTGGGGCCTACATTTCATAGTAGAGTTCCTCATCGTCGAGCACTCACAGAATGTGCACTCTCGAGATTTCACCGGCGACGCGACCCCATTGCATCTGGCCTCGAGTTTTGGACACACGGAAGCTACTCGCATACTTATCGAGCACGGCGCGGATGTGACGGCTCAGAACACGGTCGACGAGACTCCACTGCATCTGGCGTCACAAAGCGGACATGAGGGCGTCGCTCGCGTGCTTATTGAGCGCAGCGCAGGTGTGGCAGCCCAGAACAATCACGGGGAAACACCGTTACATTTGGCGTCGCGAAACGGAGAAGTCGAATTTGTGCGTATGCTTATTGAGCGCGGCGCGGAGGTGGAAGCCCGGAATAAGGACGGGGAGACTCCATTACATCTGGCGTCACGAACGGGACTCGTGGAAGTCGCTCGCATGCTTATTGAGCGCGGTGCGGATGTGGCAGCGCTGAACAAGGATGGGGAGACAGCGTTACATCTGGCGTTACGAAACAGAACAGTGGAAGTCGCTTGGGTGCTTATTGAGCGCGGTGCGGATGTTGCGGCACAGAGCTATGACGGGGAGACTCCATTACATCTGGCCTCGCGAAACGGACTCGTGGAAGTCGCTGACATGCTGATTGAGCGCGGGGCATGTGTAGCAGTCCGGAACAAGCACGGGGAGACGCCATTACATACGGCGTCGCGAGACGGACAAGAACAAGCCGCTCGCCTGTTGATTGAGCACGGCGCAGATGTAGGAGCCCAGAACGAGCATGGGGAGACTCCATTATGTCTTGCATTGGCTCTACCCTTTTCGTCGTTCCGAGAGGAACAGGTGGAAGTTGCTCGCATGCTCATCGAGCGTGGCGCAAAAGTGGCAGACCATAACAAGGACGGGAAGACACCATTACATCTGGCGTTGCAATGCGGAGATGCGGTTGTCGCTTGCATGCTGATTGAGGGCGGCGCGGATGTGGCGGGCCAGAACAAGCGCATGGACACGCCATTACATATGGCGTCGCAAACCGGACAAGTGGAAGTCGTTCGCATGCTGATTGAGCGCGGCGCAGACGTGGCAGCCCAGAACAAGCAGGGGGATACACCATTACATATGGTGTCGCGAAATGGACAAGTGGAGATCGCTCGCATGCTGATTGAGCGCGGCGCGGATGTGTCGACCAAGAACAAGTACGGGGAGACACCGTTACATTCAGCATCGCGAGACGGACGAGCGGGACTCGTCCGCTTACTTGTTGAGCGAGGCGCGGACGTGGCAGCCCAGAACAACCATGGGGAGACTCCATTACATCGGGCGTCGAGGTCGCGTTCCCACCCATATTCTTATCTGCCAGAGGGACTGGAAGAGGTTTCTCGCATACTGCTCGAGCACGGCGCAGATGTCAATGCCCTGAACAAGGATGGATTGACTCCGTTTGGTATGGTATCGCAAAGTGGGTACGTGACGGGTGGACGCGCACAAGTCCTTCTACAGTATGGGGCCGATAAGCGTGACGATACTGGAGAAGATGATCTCTTCTCAGGTCTCTTTGACGCGGACGCGGACTGACGCTCTCGATGGCAAGCGTGCACGAGCCCGAGCTTGCAAACTCGTGTCTCGCACATCGCTCAAGCTATTTCATACTATGCTACTGTACATCGCTTACCTGTCCCTTTGAACCGCATTCATTCCTCACTTACAACTGACACGAGTGCGCCTCCTTCATAAGACAGTACATCTTCACCCCTTTGACATTCCTTTACCACATGGTATACCTATAGACATGTACATGACATGGGATTTTTGCGCCGTAAATAAATCATCGAATTGCTTCCTCTTCCATTCTCCGAAATCTTGCTGCACTCTACCCTGAGGTTATAGGCCCTGACCCAACACAAAAATGAACACCAAAACAAAGACCAAATAACCTACTCACCGGGCCACCGGTGTGACAATGCAACACCTTGACAAGATCCAAGTTAAGGACAAAAGTCCCTACGCTGGCGCAATCCCGCTTCACCCTTCATCGAGCTTCATCGCTTCGTCGCCCCCGTCAATGTGCCAAGCCACTCTGCACGTGACCGCTCACGTGGCTTGCCAAACAGTGCCAAGAAACAACCCGTGTCCCTTCACAAGGGCAAGAATAAATGGCCATAACGATTCGACCTGACTGGATGCGGTGCGTGCGTTGTTGGTCGACCGCTGTTCAAGGCTCAGTACACTGAAGAATGAAGAATGATCACCTGTATTGTGCTCTGAAAAAAAATCCGTGAAACCCCGCACTGCGAAAAGGATACCAGCCCCGGTAGATCATTTTCATAGGTGAGAATACTCGCCAGAGCGAGAATTTCAGGAAAGTTCGCATATGAGAAGACATGGAGAACATTCACAGTTGGATCAGTGGCTCAACCCGACAGTGAATGTCCTCCATGTTTCTCTAATCGAGCCACTTGGTCGTTGGTCAGCTACTCGAGACAGATCTAGCCCCTGGACGTGCTGCTGAAAGCTGGCGAGAAATGATGACGAGGCAGCGGTAGGGGTGAGTTATCAGTGAGTAGGTTGGCCATCTGATAAGGGCACGTGACAACTGCATGGTGAGCGCTTGAACACTTGGTCGACCGTAACGATGCGCTGTTGCGTTTGCGCCGCCATGCGGTTCCGAGGGTAAATGCAGCGTGAGCCTGCTCGGCCCCCGCTGCGAGCAAGACGCCAGTCGAGCGGGAAAACCCGGCGCCCGGCCGAGCGTCCGACCGGAGCGCAAGATTGTCGCTGCCCATTCGTTGCATGAAGACGGAGTCGGACGAGCCGAGTTGCACGGGCAAGTAGGCAGCGTCGAGGTCATGTAGGCGCCGATCGAGTTTGGAAGGTAGTATTATACGACGAAAGCCGTGAAGCCTGCCGGTTTGGCGCGACAGAGAATTGAGAACGTCTCGTGGCCTCCTTTCTGGTATCACTGTAAATGTGTGGTCTGGGAGCGGTGGGAGGCGTACAGTGACTTGGATGTATTCATGATCAGACCATCAGGGATTGTTTGCTTAACTCTACGCACTCGTTTTGCTGTTTTTCCCCCTTGCCTAACTACACATACCTATGTTCCTGCTGTGAAGCTTTCAACGCAGGTTCTTTGGCACTCAATATATGTCCAGGACCACCTCCGGTTACAGCTCGCCACATACTCCATACCCGTTTTTGTGCTGTCTTCTCCGAGTCATCAGTCCATCTTGCCCACGGCTTACAATACCAAATGTTACAGACCAAGTTGCATATGTCTACAGGTTGGAACATTGACCGAAAATCCAATATTGACCCCTTCACGCACCCTCTACTCTACGTACACCATCTGCTCATCTCGTGCTTTTCCGTCAAATCATCAACCCACGGTTTCAGATCTTCCCACACCAAATTAATACAGAAATTCCCATCTTGGAGGCCAAAAACAGGAACATGCAAGGGGGTTCCCCCTCTAAGCTATGCCATCACTACATAAAAATTAGAATCGAAGTAGTAGTCAGACATCGCATTTGAATCATAAAGGGATTTTCTCGAACCTTGCTCTGCCCGCCCCATGCTCCCGGAGTAAATCTGCAATATCTCGATGTCCTGATTCTACCGATAGTTGGTGTGGTGTTTGACCGTCGCCATTCAGTGCATCTATGTCTGCGCCACGTTCAAGTAACAGTTTCACAATCCCGACGTGTCCATATTCAGCTGAAAAGTGCATCGGTGTGAAATGGTGACGCTGCCTTGCGCTCACGTCTGCCCCGTGATCGACGAGCACCGCGAGACTTCGAGGAGTCCGAAATTTGATGCAAAGTGAAGCGGTGTCCACCCCCATATATTACGTGAATCCACCTCTGCGCCCCGCTCGATGAGCAAACGTACAACATCGACGTTCCCCTTGCGTGTTGCGCTTTCTAATAGAGTCTGGTTGCATCGTCGCGGCCGTTGATATCAATTCCCCGTTCGAGCAACGCCTTCACGAGGTCAATGTTCCCCTCTTCCACGGCAGTGTGCAACAAAGAATCGCCCGCATTCTTCACGTCTCCATCGGCACCGTACTTAGCCGTGTCCAGAGTCGTTGACCGTATCTTGTTTGAATATTTGCGTCGGCTTTGTACTCGGCGATGAACCTCGCAACCTCGGGTTTGTCATTCTCCAGGCCAATTCGGCTGCAGTTTTATTGGCCTTGTTGAGGACATCGACATCGACACCCCGCCGAAGCAATAGCTCTACAACTTCGAGGTGCCCATGATACGATGCAGTGTGTAATAGACTCCAGCGATTGCTGTCCGCACTATGCAGATTCGCTCCGTGATCGATCAGGAGACGGACGATCGAAACTTTCCCAGTCCTTGCTGCTTGATAAAGTGGTGTTTCTTGCTTCTCGTTGAACAAATCGACACTTGCGCCACGCTGCACGAGCAACTCGGCAATCTTCAGATGACCATTGGCCGACACGAGATGTAACGGGCTCCAGAGGTCATCGCGCTGGATATTCGCATCGACGCCGTGGTCTAGCAACAGCCGTGCCATGTCAAGATGCCCGTGTCCTGAGGCAAAGTGTAATGGAGCTCCGCCGTGGTTGTCCCGCGCGTTAATATCGGCCTCTCGCTCGATGAGAAAGCGAGCAACTTCCACTTTCCCCTGGCTCGACGACAATGCCAACGGGGTCATTTGAGTCCCGTTCCGAAAATCGATCGCAATGCCAGCGTCGATTAACATTTTCACGGTGTCGAGGTGCCCGTTTTCCGATGCGATGTGCAGAGGATTGTTGTCATTCGCGTGGATATTTGCGCCATGCTCGATTAGGAAACGTGCGACGTCGAGTTTCCCGCTGCTGGATGCCAGGTACAATGATGTTTCTTCACTTCCGGTCCGAATGTCGACATCGACGCCACATTCTAGCAAGAACTTCGCGACGTGGAGATGTCCAGAGAACGATGACTTGTGAAGTGGTGTCCAGCCTCTGCTATCCTGGCTTGACACGTTTGCGCCACTCTCGACCAAGAAGCGTGCATGTCGAGGTACCCGTTCTCTGCAGCGTGGTCCAGGGATGTCTGATCATTGTTCCGACTGTTAACAGTCGCGCCTCGTTCGACCAGTAACTTTGTGATGTTGAGGTACCCCATGGCTGACGCGAGTTGCAAGGGCGCCCACAACCACCTTCAAGTACGTTCACATCAGCGCCACGGTCTATCAATAACCGCACAAGGTCAAGATACCCATACTGTGATGCACACTGC
>WTXL01000143.1:0-75899 GCA_022376525.1 Russula vinacea | reverse complement strand
TCTTACATTTTTCACAGTCCGATTTATTCTCGGGTTTAATCTCAGATTATAGAACGTCTGGAGCCGAGACTACCAGGATCACACTGGACCGAAATGGGTAATTCCAAACCGGTCAAATTGGCCGCTGCTTACTGTAGCGCTTAGCCGCCGGTGTTCAAGCACACACCACACCATCTCCGGATGGTGCCTCTACAGTATAGCTGTATAAGTTCATGTGGGACATTCGATAGTCCAGAGGAAAAATTCTTCGGCACAATGCGGGCTTCACCAGCTGCCCAAATAGGGATCATTCGAATCATTTGCAAGCGACAACATTCTTGACAACATTCGTTCCAAAGCAATCTACACGCTCTCTGGCCTCCTGAAACACAACGCCGCCGCTATCGCCCAGTTCGAGGCAGTGGGTGGCTGGGACACACTGCGTGATGCGTTCTCAGGTACCGTCTCCATCCTACCTGTATCATCCATCCCCCAATTATGCATGACGCATTCTTCGCGCGCTCTGCGCTCAGACTCAGACATAGGCTTCCGGCGCAAAGCAGCAAAGCCGCGTTTCTCCTCAACAGCCTCCTCACGCCTCTGCCCCCGCCTCCGCAGCAGCGACAACATCCGCCGGCAGCCGAATACACTCTGGCCCCCACAAGCGGCGGCGCCCGTGCACCCAGATTCGCACGCATCGATGCTGGCCGATCCACGTCGGTCGACACGGCGACCGAGACGCTGCGCGCACTACGTGCGCACGGGCTGCTGCCCGTGCTCGTGCGGGAGCTGACCGAGCCAACGCCGTACGGACCGGATGGTGACGAGGGCGACGGGTGCGATGCCGATCTCGAGGAGAAGCTGATCAGGTGCGTCTCGCGATCTAACTACGTATGTATCTGAACTCTTTTGCGCCTGCAGATTGTTGCACACGTATGTGTCGGCGCATAATGGGACGTTCGACGGTCCGGAGAAAACCTCTCTCAGGACGTTCTTCGACGCTAGGCGGGTTACACCGGCGAGGGTGAGCTGGGACTTGGTGCGGACGAGCTGCGAGGACTTAGGAACGCGCTGGTATAGGTAGTCGCAAGTGTGGTGTAGTGGATATCGCGTGTCCACGCATCTGTAATCACAGTAAGCATTCAGTTTCCAGAGGTTGCTCAACCAGGCAACGCACCAAAACCAGCTGAAACCCGGAAACTTGAACATCTCGGAATTTTCTGAAAACCCACCTCAGAGCGGAGCTGTGGTACAAAACCGACAGAAACCTCTGAGTCAACAATTTGTACCGCAGATGTACATGTTTCCTGGTTTTCTGGTTTCTGAGTTCCGGGAAACCTGAAAAACAGGAGAAACCAGGATATATGATTGTACATTTAGCTGATGCCGTAGTGATGCACAAGTCCGCTGTGTAAAAGGAAAAGAACGAACTGCACAACCGATGAACTGTACGAAGATCATAGCAGATAGATAAAACGATGACTGGTGTTTGAAGCGTCCATACTGGCAAACGATAATTGCAAACAATAAATAACACCACCAGTTCGTTAATCGGCATCACACGTCCACAGTTTCGGGACCTGCTCGAGGCATAAGAAAGTAGTACTCCGATATGACGACCACACGACTCACTGTTCATAATCTCCTCCACTTCGGTCTCTGCTATCGACTGCTTCATAAGATCTTCCTGAGGCTTTACAGCTTCCAAGATTATGGTGTCTTGTGGCTTCCGAGCGGGCGGCGGCGGCGGGAACGGTCACCACTTCGCAATCAATGACCCCTCCGCGGGCTTCATACGTGTCACGGATCAAGATGCGATTGTTGAGCGACACGAGGAGGGAGTTGGAATACCTGTCAAACGCAGATGTGGTCAGCCAGTGTGTGATGCATGTGAGATGATGAAGCCTGATGGGCCTTACAGCTTCCCGATTAGATAAGTGCTGTAGAGCAGGTGATTCAGATCATAAAAAATTATCGCATGACAAGGATTGGTACAAATGAATAAAGATACATACGGGCACAAATAATAGATATTGTCCTATGTTCGGCGCGTCAATCTCGACTAAATGCATTTGACGCAAAGATTGCGGCCACTCACAGGGAACGCAGTGATCATTATCAATGATACGATACTGACAGAGGCTGAACGAGCGTGAGACAAGGGAAGCGCATCATGACATCGAGCTTCGGAGATCCTTACCGTTGCCAAATTGGTCTCAACGGTCAGTCTCACTATGTTCACAAGGACGTGATTTTTGAGGAATCCGTCCTTAGCCCAGACCCTTCTCAGCTGTGGATCAGCGTAGAAAATCAGCTTCTAACGATCCAGCAAAACGAGCTTACATAATAAATCATTGCGGATGCAATGAGCAAGTCAGAGAGCGTGTTTGCGATGAACCAGGTCTGGTGGGGCACAGCAATTCAGTTAGTAGGAGTTAATCCATTTTGTTTGCCAGATGACTTTACTATTTGATGTTTCTGAAGCGTCCTTCTATAAATTGGTCTGTGATGCGCACTGCTCCAATTGAAGAGTTGTTCTGTGATGTGAGACAAGGGGGCTCACAATGAACCCGCTGTGAATGCCGCTAATGTTCCGGTAACTGAGAGCTGCGGGAAGGGTGAAAAGGTCGTTCTGGAACTTTGGGGACGACGTTACCAGACAGATAATGATGCATAGCCATCGTGATCGCTTCTCGCAAAGGCGGCTAAGCACCCGTATGCGATACACGAAAAAGAGCTGAACGCTTAGAGAAACCATGGATCCCACTATCTGCATGTCAAAGAAGGAGGCAAATGGCGTAATAAAATTTATATCGCCAAAGCCAGCAACAAACCATAGTAGAGGTCGGCACCACTAAGCACCGTTTGGACGGTTTCCAGAAAAAAATACTATACACTACAAAATGTTTTGTCAGGGAGAAGCACGTGGGGATGAGATGAGAATTTTCGTGCCCAGTAGCTTGATGTACTTGTTATCCGGGGAAGCATCGGCTGTACAGTCTTTTTATGCACAAAGATATAAGCATGGCGGTCGGTTTAGTAGGGATGATGCTCACAGAACTGGACTACCAAAATACCATATAGGAACCAGTTCCAAACGGCGCCCAGAAGCTGCGCGGGGGGAGGCATGAAGGGTCAAGGGTCGACGATGAGATGGGAATCACGTACTTGAGGTGCAGCACTGGAGAGATCAGCCCTACTGATATGAACGAATAGACACAACTGTGCTTACAATTCTTCGATGAAGTCTGCGTCCGACGACATGAATAATAAATTGTTGATCACAGAGGAATGATAGTTAGCTCGCAACAATTTGGGGAGATCGTTCTGTGCTTTAGCCCAGGGGTTGGGAGCTTGCAGTGTGTTTACAGATGCTGGGATGCAGCCGTTATAAATAAGACTGGCCATCAGATGGGACGAGATGTACTCCATCGATGCACAAAGCAGAATGCGACCCGCCAGGAAAGTTATTGGACATGTGTTCATAACAACCAAACATTCGATGATAGGAAGGACAGCATTATTCGTAATCCGTGGATAGCGGCAAAGGCGATAAGAGCGAAACGAGAACGCGTTCTCGGTGTTTTTTGAATATATGGCGATGTAAAGTGGAGATTAGAAAACCCAGGAAGAGTGGGGATCTATCTGAGGAATGTGAGCTGAACTGGGAAAGTGGCTGTGTGGACTGGGAGGTCTCTCCAATTTCACTGGCTGTCGTCTAGTCAGAACTGTCAGACGGCAAAGGCGGTCATGCAGTGCTGCTTGTTTCTTCAGCCCGTTGTAAAGCAGCCCTACCACGGTATCACCAGAGGTCGACCAGTGAGGCGAGGCGTTGGGAAAACGATTGGTACAACGAATACGATAGTGGACAGAACATAATTGGTCAAAACCATCGGTGGAAGCAAACAGGGCAGCATCAGACGCCCGAGAAGCTTGACGACTGACGGGAAGGAACAGCCCTACAAGTGGAGTTTAAGTGGAAGTGTGGCTGACCAGTTACCGCAGCGTTGCCGCGGTCCAATGCAAGCCAGTCGAGTTGGTAACTTCTTGCGCTAGCAATCTGAGACATGGCGCCGGAGTAACATATAGCATATAGTGGCCGTCAGTACTCTCCGGCTTTACCTGGACTGAAATGAATGACTCCAAACTGGTCGATATGGAACTCTCGACAAAAAACTCGCCCGGAAAAGTTCTTTGGACGCGATGCGGGCCACATTGGCCGAGGGCGAGTTCGGACCTGATGCGGACGAATTGTGGGAACTTGACAAGGCGCTCGGTAGTCGTAAGTGTGCCATATCGTGTATCGGGTCTTCTGGTAATGATACTATAATCTACTGTGCAAAGAGGAAAGCCCGTGAGTGGCTTAGCTCGCAACGGTCAACAACAACAACAACAAAACAAAACAACAACAATCAGTTTTGTGATTTGGCCGAGGTTGAGAAACGCGGTATTGCTACCGACCCGCCAATAGGCTCACGTCCATTATTGTGCATGTGTTCATAGTCACGTTTGGAGGCAGGAAGAACAGCATTATCTGTCGACTGCGGGCGAAAGCGAAATGAGCACTCGTCCTTGTTCTATCATGGACTTGATCATGGAATGCCAGTGAGCATGACGTTCGAGAAAACTTGATGGAACAGCCCTATGATCTAAAATTGTCGCATGCTAATTCCGGCTTAAGTGACGATGTATGGTTGCAGCGGGTGGCAGTGCTGCAGCCTGTCAAGTTGGTACTGTCTTACACGTGTCGCTGGGCTCACGGACCATTTCATTTCCTATCATTATTACGTATCCATAAACTCGCGGGGGTCATCTTGGTGCATGAGATATGAAAGAAAACTGATCAACAGATGGCCAAATATGGGCAACAGCAGTCTATTCGACTGTCGAAAAGACTAAAATTTGCATTCCACAGCCGATAAACCCGAAATACATAGAACACTCTGATTCATTTATAACCGAACTCTTAGAACCATTGATGGAGAAATGATGAAGGAAGAGACATATCATCAGCCGTCCAAAATCCCTGGTGTATAGTTGGCTTTCTTTGTTTCTGGTTCCATGCCCGCCCGCGCTCGCAATTAGTACCATTGGGGTCATTTAAGGCAGTGCCGTTGATTTCTTAGATTACGACCGACATCAAAAGTCTTGAATGTTTGCACGGCCTTCCGCCGCTCCTCTTCCTAATCCAGTCCTAATCGATTCGAACAATGCGGAAGAGATTCCTCGATTCCTTGTTCCGTTTCTGGCACCGTGCACTGCCGTGCAGTGCTGAGCGTCCCATCAACGTTCATCAATCCTGGATCAGGTTTGCGGTGCGACTCGATGCGAGAATCTCCCACCCGAATATCTTGTACCCAAAGAGAAAAACGTGCGGCAGTGCTCCTCTTTAGCAGGATCGGTGCAAGCAACACACGAAACAGGCACCCGGGCCCGGCCCGGGACATCACAAGGGTCAATGGAACAACGGCGGGTGAGGCGCCGCCTTCCCGCCTTGCTTTGCGGTGCCCTCATGTGCGGGCGGCCCTCCGCAGAGGTGGAGGGAGAGGCAGCCTGTCCTGGGGTGGGACAACACACACTGCATCTCCCCGTGGCACGCGGAGTTCTTCTTCCTGAACCACAGCACATCGCATGCATGTTTACGCCTTTTACGAGGGTTCCCCGCGTGGCTGTGCGTTTCGTGTACTGTTTGTGAATACTGTGATACAGTCGCAGAGGGTAGCGAGGAGGGATGATTGCAAGTGAGTTCGTTTAGTGTCGGCGCCTGATCTGACGATTCTGGTCGTTGTCGCTATCGCTGCTGGGGGTTTGACTTGCAAGGTACTGTATGCATAACTTGTCCGACCTTTCTCGGGCAGCTGCGACTTACAAGTGAAAAAGTCAAGCATTTCAGTTCGGGGTGAGTTTAAGAGCCACTGACGACCAAGAGCATCAAAGTCGAGAAGATATTTTTAACCGCGTTTGCCAGTGTATCCCACCCGAGACTGGTGGAGACGGCCAATGCATCCTCCTCAAGCTTCAAGGCCTCAACGGCCTCAACAAGCGCGTTGGGCCCGGGGCCAAGCCAGCCCGTGGTTATTGTGCATACAGTAAGGACGATGGCAAGCAGCAGAGAGAGCGGCACGTGACACGTTCGTTTTGTTGTCCCTGCCGCCATTCTCCCGCTTTCCCCTTCGGACAGTTCAAAGAACCTCCGTTCCGCTTTAATTTTGCACACCAGCCGCTCCCGTTCAAGTTCAAAAGAAACGTAGATGATCAGCCTCGCGGTCCGACGGCAATCAGCCGTTTCAGGTGGGCCCATCCACCCGTCGCGAGCTCGCCCCGGACATGCACCCCTCATTTCGATCGAGAAGTGCTACGCGCTCTTGCCCATTAACTGTGCAGACCTCGGTATACAACAATATTCTCAGAGTGCTAAGCCAACTCTCAATAGTATACCTGCGAGCCGACCTCTTCTCCACCCACCAGCGCGCCACACATTGTGAGCACAGACCATGATCGTGACTCACAAGACAGAAAGTTAACATAAAATTTGCTGATGCAACTTGGCAGGTGCTCAAGCACACACTGTACCATCTGCGCATAGTCCTCGTAGCTGTACGTTCGATGGTCCAGAGAAAACACTCTCAAATATTCTTCGACACAAGGCGGCTTCACGAGCTGCTAAGATAGGATCATTTGCAAGCTCCAAAGAATCTACACGCTCTCGCGTCCTGAAACCAACCTGAAAACAACACCGCGCTATCGAGTTCGAGGCAGTAGGTGCCAGGGTGGGTGGACACACTGCGCGACGCGTTCTCAGGTACCGTATTTTACCTATATTATCCCACCCTCCGACCATCCATGACGCTCACTCTTCGCGTGCTCTGCTCTCAGACTCAGACATCGACATCCGGCGCAAATCCGCGTTTCTCCTCGAGACCTCTTTCGACATGGCGACCGAGACGGGGCGCGGATATTGTGCGTACGGACTACTGCCGTGCTCGTGCGGGAGCTGACCGAGCCGACGCCGTACGGACCGGATGGTGATGAGGGGGATGGGTGCGATGCCGATCTCGAAGAGAAACTGATGAGGTGCGTCCGATGATTCGTAGGTATTAAGAACTCTTATGCGTTCTGCAGATTGTTGCACTCGTGTGTGTTGGCACATAATGGGACATTCGATGGCGGGAGAAAATCTTGCTCAGGACGTTCTTCGACGCTAGGATGGTTACATTGGGCGGGCGCGAGCTGGGACTTGGTGCGGACGATCTGCGAAGACTTAGGAACGCCCTGGCATAGGTAGTTGCAAGTGGGCTGTAATGGATATCGCGTGTCCACCATCAGTTCTGTAATCGCAGTAAGCATTTAGTTTTCAGGGCTGCTGCCCAACTTAGGCAAAGCACTAAAAACCAGCTGAAACTCGGGAAACTCGACATCTGGAAAATATGTCCTGTTTTTCGAAAACCCACCTCAGAAGGGAGGTGCGGCAGATTGGGAATTTATAGAAACCACAGAAACCATAAAACTTGTGGGTCTGAGTCAACAATTCGTACCGCAGATGTACAAGTTTCCCGGCTTCCGGTTTCTGAGTTCCATGAAACTTGAAAAACTGGCGAAACCAGGATATATAATTGTCCATTTATCTGATGCCGTAGCGACGCACGAGCCACTGTGTAAAGAGAAAATAACGAACTACACGAGCGATGAACTGTACGACGATCATAACAGATAGATAAAACGATGACCGCTGTTTTGAAGCGTCCAATTGGCAAAATAATTTGCAAACCATAAATAACACCACCCGTTCGTATAATCAGCATCACACAACGTCTACTGCTGCGGAACTTGCTCAAGGCATAAGAAAATAGGATTACGATATGACGATCACACGACTCACTGTTCACCCTCTCCTACACTTCGGTCTCTGTTACCGGCTACCATGAGATTTTCCTGAGAATTTGCAACTTCCGAGATTATGCTGTCCTTTGTGGCTTCCGAGCGGGCGCCGGCGGGGACGGTCACCACTTGGCAATCGATAACCCTCCGCGGGCTTCATACGTGTCACGGATCGAGATGCGATTGTTGAGTGACGCGAGGAGGGAGTTGGAATACCTGTCAAAACGCAATGTGGTCAGCCCAAGTGTGTAACATGCATGATGAGATGTCGAAGCGCTGATGATCCTTACAGTTTCCCGATTATATAAGTGCTGTAAAGCAGGTGATTCAGATCATAAAAATGTATCGCATGTCAAGGATTGGTACAATGAATCGGATACGTACGGGCACAAATAATAGATATTGTCCTATGTTCGGCGCGTCAATCTCGGCCGGAATGCATATAACGCAAAGATTTGTGGACCACTCACAGGGTACACAGCAATCATTACCAATGATACGATGCTGACAGAGGCTGAACAAGCGTGAGACGAACGAAGCGCATCATGACATCAACGCCTCGGAGATCCTTACTTGTCACCAAATTGGTCTCGACGGTCAGTCTCACGATCATCACAAGGACGTGATTGCTGAGATAGCCGTCCTTAGCCCAGACCCTTCTCAGCTGTGGGATCAGCATAGAAAAATCAGCTTATAACGATCCGATATTGAAACGAGCTTACATAATAAATCATCGCGGATGCGATAAGCAAATCAGAGAGCGTGTTTGCGACGAGCCAGGTCTGGTGGGGCACAGCTATCCAGTTAGTAGAAAGTCAATACATTTTGTTTGCTTGATGGCTTTACTATTCCTAGTGTCTCCAGTAGCTGTCCTACTATAAATTCGTTTGCGATGCGCGTCTGCTCAATTGAGAGTCGTTCTATGACGTGAGAAAGAGGGGGCTCACAAGGATACCCGATGTAAATGCTGCTAATGCGCCAAAACAGAGAGCTGCAGGAAGCATGAAAAGGTCGTTCTGAAGTTTTGGGGGGCAAAGTTACCAGACAATAATATGCATAACCATCGTGATCGCTTCTCGCAAAGGCGGCTAAGCACCCGTATGCGATACACGAAAAAGAGCTGAACGCTTAGAGAAACCACGGACCCACTATCTGCAGGTCAAAGAAGGAAGCAAATGGCGTAACAAATTGTGGTTCGCCAAAGCCGGCAGCAAACCAGTAGTAGAGGTCGGCACCGCTAAGCACCGTTTGGACAGTTTCCAAAAACAAATACTATACACTACAAAATGATTCGTCAGGGAGACGCACGTGGAGATGAGATGAGGAATTCTCGTGCCCAGTAGCTTGATGTACTTGTTATCCTGGGGGAAGCATCGGCTGTACACGTCTTTTTATGCGCAAAGATATAAGCATGGTGTCAAGTTTAGTAGGGATGACGCTCACAGAACTGGACTACCAAAATACCATAGAGGAACCAATTCCAAACGGCGCCCAGAAGCTGCGGGAGGGGAAGGCATGAAGGGTCAAGGGTCGACGATGAGATGGGAATGACGTACTTGAGGTGCGGAACTAGAGAGATCAGCCCTATTGATATGAACAAACAGATACAATGGTCCTTACAATTCTTCGATGGTGTGTTGTTCCGACATAAACTAATGAATTGTTGATCACGGAGGAATAATAGATGGGTCGCAACAATCTGGGAGATGTTCTGTGCTTTGGCCCAAGGTTGAGAGCTTGCAGTATGTCTACAGATGCTGGGATGCAGCCGTTATAAATAAGACTGGCCCATCAGATGGACGAGATGAACTCCATCGATGCACAAATCAGAATGCGACCCGCCAAGAAGGTTGTTGAACATATGTTCATAGCAACATTCGATGATAGGAAGGACAGCATTATCCGTAATCCGTTGATAGCGGCAAGGGTGATAAGAGCGAAATGAGAACGCGTTCTCGGTGTTTTTATATGTATGGCGATGTAAAGGTGAGACCAGAAAACCCAGGAAGAGTGGGGATCTATCTAGGAATGTAGCTGAACGGGAAAGTGGCTGTGTGGACTGGGAGGTCTCTCCAATTTCACTGGCTGTCGTCTGTCAGAACCGTCGGACGGCAAAGGCGGTCCTGCAATGCTGCTTGTTTCTTCAGCCCGTTGCGAAGCAGCCCTACTACGGTACCACCTGAGATCGACCATTGAGGCGGGGCATTGGGAAGATGACTGGCGGTGTCGTACACAATAGTGGATAAAACAGAATTGATCAAAACCATCAGTGGAAGCAAAGAACGCAGGATTGACGCTCGGGATTCGAGAAGCTTGACGGCCGGCGGGGAAGGAACAGCACTACAAGGTGGGGTTTGGGTGGGAGTGTGGCTTGCCAGTTGCCGCAGCGTCGCCGCGGTCCAATGCAAGCTTGCAAGCCAGGCAAGTAGGTAACTTCTTGCACCGGCAATCTGACACATGGCATACAGTCGTGTCGCTTGGCATACAGTCAAGCATGTTCTGGTAAAATAAAATAAAATTCTCGACTCTTGGATGTTCTTGGCCGTCAGCGACTCTCCAGCCTCACTCTGGACTGGAATAAATGACTTCAAACTGGTCGATATGGAACGCTCGATCAAAAACTCGCCCAAAAGTTCACCAGCCAAGGGCGAATTGGAACCTGGTATGGATGAGCTGTGGGAACTTGACAGGGCGCTCAAAAAGGTAGTCGCAAGTACGTTATATTGGGTATCGGGTCTCCTGGTAATGAGACATAAGTCCACTGTGCAAAGAGAAAAGCCGGTAAGTGGCTTACATACACCGGAAGAGCCGCACGACGGTCGTATTGATGAGTAGTGAGTCAATGACTGTCGATTCAAAGCGTCTGAAGACTTGCGAACCATAACCAGTTCGAATAATCGGAATCACACAAGGTCTGCAGCTGCGGGAGCTGCTCGAAGCACAATAAAGTAGTACTATGATATGATGATCACACGACTCACTTTCACTCTGTCCTCTGCTACGGCCTCTGCTGCGGTTGCTTCCTGACATCTTTGGGAGACTCTTCAAACTCCAAGATTATGGTTTCTTTTGTGGGTTCCGCGCGGGCGCAGTCGGGGACTACCAAAACATCACAGAGGAACAAGTTCCAAACGGCGCCCAGAGGCTACTAAGCTATGGGAGGGGAAGGCATGTAGAGTCGAAGATGAAATGCAAATCACGGGACGTACTTGGGCAAAGCACAGGTATGCGTAAGCAGATAGAACGATACTTAGAAATTTTCGATGATGTCTTGGCTTAACACGAACTAATGAATTGTTGATCACGGAGGAGCGATAGCTGGCTCGCAACAATCAGGAGATATCGTTTGATGGTAGGAAGAACAGCATTATCTGTCGACTGTGGCGGAGCGGCGGAAGCGAAATGGGCGTAGTCAACAAGGTCGTCGAGCACGCATTTTGTCATGGAATGAACATGACGTTCGAGAAAAGTTGATGGGACAAAGAACGGCCGTGGAATTATCGCGGACCATTTTCGGCATTTTGGCTTTAGTGACGGTGTGTTGTTGCCGGTTGCCGCGGTGTTGTGTGCACACAATCTGACACGTGCCGCGGGGCTCACGGACCGTTTTCCGGCCGAAGGAATAATGGATTTGCGACTCTCACAATCGTATAAGGACACATAGTTACAGCTAGATTCATTATTACCGTTAATCTAAGGCAGAATAGTATCATGCCCCATCGATCACGACCGACATCAAACAATGGCTGAGAGCCTGAACACGGCCTTCCGCCGCTCCTGAGCCGCGAGCGTCATCATCGATTCGAAGCACGCGGAAGAAATACCGTGTCCAAAGATGATTTTCATTCAGTTTCTGACAGCACTCACTGATTTTAGTGCGGAGAACCCTATCATCAACCCTGGGATCAGGTTTGCGGGGAGACTTGATGCTACCCGAACAGTGCGGCGAACACAAGCCCGAACATTTCGATCTTGTACCCACAAAGCAAAGCGTGCAGCAAAGTTCCTCTTTTGCAAGATATATGCCACCAGCGCGCAAAACAGGCATCCGGGGACATCACAAGGATAAAAGGACAGCCTGGAGCTTGGCCTGGAGGCGCCGGCATCTTGCCTTGCTTTGCGGTGCCCTCGTGTGCGGGCGGCTCCGGCGCCGCTCTGAGAAAGGTTGATAGGTCGGGACGTTTACATGTAATTTGCTGATGCAACTTGGCCTGTGTTTCAAGCACAAACCGCTCGGAGATGGGGATTCTGGGACGAAGCGAGGTGCGAGCCCATGGGGTTCAGCAGAGAGGGCACACGTGACGCGTTTGTTTTGTTTGTCCCATCCTCCCGCTTTCCCCTCGGACGGTTCAAAGAACCTCCGTTCCGCTTTAATTTTGCCCACCTCCCACTCCCAGTTCAAGTTCCAAAGAAGCTTCGATGATGAGCCTCGCGGTCCAACGGCAATCAGCCCGCTTCAGTTGGGCCCGTCGCGAGGCGACGCGAGCTCGCGGCTCGCCCCCGGACACGCGCCATACGCACTCCTCATCTTTGATCGAGAAACGCTACTCTCTCATGCCCATTAGCTGTGCAGACCTAAGTATACAATGATGGTCCCAGAGTGGCTAAGCCAACTCTCAGTAGTATTACCCGCGTGCCAACCTCTTCACAACCACCGGCACGCCACACACTGTCAGCACAGAGCGCAACTTAAAGCACGATCGTGACTCAACTTGTATGCTAGTCACTGGCAACCGTATTCCGTGCAGTATGTCGCCTTTTGCCTGTCATTCTGTACGTTTTTACTGTCGCCACACGTTGTGGCCTGGGGGGGGCGGAAAGCCCCGAATTTTCAGTCTTTGATGCAACTGGTCAAATTGGCCGGTGTTCAAGCTTCAAGCACATACCGTACCATCCATGGATAATGTTTCCATGGCTATATAAGTCTATGCGGGATGTTCGATGGTACGGAAAAAACACGCTCAGAATGTGTTCTTTGACTCAAGGCGGGCTTCACCAGCTGCTGGCGAGCCGGGACTTGGTACGGAGCTGACGGAACTTGAAACGCGCTCGCATAGATAGTCGCGCAACTGTCCTTTATTGAGTATCAAGTCCCCGGGTAATGATACAAAATACACCATGCAAAGAAAAAGAATCTCAAGCCGGCGGGCGGCCTACATGCACCTGAAGAGCTGTACGGAGATTACAATCGATGAGCAAATCAATGACTGTTGATTCAAAGCGTCTGTCAACTTACAAACCATAAATAACACCACAAGTTCGTATAACTTAATCGGCATCACATAACGTCTGCAGTCGAGGGAGGCATAAGAAAGTAGTGATATGATATGACGATCACACGACTCACCCTTCGCACACTCTGTTGCCGGCTGCTTCATAAGACCTTCACGAGGCTTTACAACTTCTGAAACCATGGTATCCGTTGTACCTTGCGAGCAGGCGAAGTTGGGGACGGCCACGATCTGGCGATTAATGACAACTCCGCGGGTTACATTCATGTCGCGAGTCGAGATGCGATTGTTGAGAAACACGAGTAAGGTATTGGAATACCTGTCACGACGCGGATGCGGTCAGCCATGTGTGTATGATATGTATAAGACGACGAAGCGCCGACGGGCCTTACAGCTTCCCGAGTACATAAGTTCTGTAGAGCATGTGATTCAGATCATAAATCTTATTGCATAACAAGGATCTGTACAAATGAATCGGATACGTACGGGCACAAGTAATAGATATTCTCCTATGTTCGGTGCGTCAATCTCGGCTGAAATGCACATGACGAGAGGATTCAAGAAACCACTCACAGGGAACACGACCATCATTAGCAATGATACGATACTGACAGAGGCTTAACGGGCGTGAGACGAAGATAAGCGCATCATGACATAGAGATTCTTACTTGTCACCAAATTGGTCTCGACTGTCAGTCTCACTACACTCACAAGGACGTGATTGCTGAGGTAGCCGTCCCTAACCCATACCCTCCTCAACTGTGGGATCAGCATAGAACGATCAGCTTCCAACGATACCGTGTGAGGACCGTCTCAAAGAAGGCTTACATGATAAAGCATCGCGGATGCAATAAGCAAGTCAGAGAGCGTGTTTGCTAATACCCAGATCTGTTGGATCACGGCAATTCAGTTGGAGAGTCAATCCATTTGTTTGTTTGATGGCCTTACAATTGCGGGGATTTGTAGTACCCGTTCCATAATAAAATCGCCCTCAATATGCGACTGCTAGAGTTGAGACATGCTATATGTGACGTGAAAAGAGGGGCTCACAATGATACCCCCGGTAAATGCCCCTATTGCGCCAATAACAGAGAGCTACTTGAGAGATGAAAAGGAGGTTCTGGAACTTTAGGGATGAAGTTACCAGACAAATGATAACGCATAGCCATCGTGATTGCTTCTCCCAGTCGCTAAAGCGGCTAAGTACCCGTATGCGATGCACGAAAAAAGAACTGAACGCTTAGAGAAACCACGGATCCCAGTATCTGCAGATCAAAGAAGGAAGCAAACGGGGTGATAAATTTCTCCTCGATGTAGTCGGCAGCAAACCAGTGGTAGAGGTCGGCGCCGCTAAGTATTGTTTGCACGGTTTCCAGAAAAAAATACTATACACTTCAGAATTTTTGTCAGGTGAAGCATGTGATGAATTGAGGAACTCTCGTGCCCAGTAGCTTGATGTGCCTACTGTCTTGGGGAAGTTGTAGATATACACGTCTTTCACCAAGATATAAGCCAACAGGCAGGTTTAGCAGGGATGACGCTCACAGAACTGGACTACCAAAACACCGTAGAGGAACCAGTTCCAAACTGCGCCCAGAAGCTATGAGAAGGGAACAAGGAAAGAAAGGCATGAAGTGCCGAAGATAAGATGGAAATCATGGGACGCACTTGGGGTGCAGTACTACATAGAGATCAGTTCGACTGATATGAATGGATAAGACGATCCTTACAATTTTGTGCTGAAATGTTGCATCGACATGGGCATGTCCGCCTTGATGTTCGCCATGGCTGTGATAGTCACTGATAGACTATCAGGACTAACTTGAATGAATCGTTGATTACGGAGGAACGATAGACAACTCACAAAAATCTGGAGAGATCGTTCTGTGCTTTGGTCCAGAGGTTGAGAGTTCGCGGTATGTCTACAGATGCTTGGATGTAGCAATTATAAATAAGACTGGTGACGCCCCTCTGTACGCATCACAGCCTCCGTCCTAGGGTCTATCAGCCCCGGCTATGCTATGGCGTAATGGCGATGGAATTCCTGATGGTGGTGGTAGCGAAGCACACCCCTATCATATCCACGCTGCACTGTAATCTGCCCCGTAGCCTTGTAAAGTAGTCGTTCTGCACCACTGGCACTCCGCCTTTGGAGAACAATATTTCCACCCCTTCTGCCTCATTTCCGCGCAGCGTCAAACTGCCGTCAAACTTAAATGGCGCGATGCGCCCTACTGTAAAGCTACCACCGCCCACGGCACAAAGTACAGTAAAATTCCTCTCGGAAAAAAAAGGTCAGGTTCTTTATTCCTTCAGCCAAGATGCTTGTTTTGACGAGTGGAACAAATATCTGAAGCGGTTTGACGAAAATACTGAGGATGGTTTCCTTTTTGTGGCGCAACCCTTTCCCATGTGATGCCAATCATGCCATGACTTCTGGCGCTCACTGATGGAGGTATAAGGCACGGTGCGCTCATCTGCAATTGTTCATGCTTCTCAGAATCCCAAGTTCACTACATGCAGGTACTCTCTCTGCATCGTCACGGCGATCTTGAAGGCCGAAGCTAGCATCAACAAAAGAGGTTCCATTGAGCCGTCTATCCGGTATGGGTTCCCCATTCAGTTGTGTCAACGGAAACAAGAAGTCGTGATTTGACCATATCATTCCCGATCGATGGAAATATGGGACATGACTGGGAACAATATAGAAAATCGTTGTTTGTCGTTAATACAGAGTGGTCGGCGTAAAGGAGATGGGTTGTTAAAAGGCAAAACGGGACTTGACTCCGACTGACCAAAGGGAACGACGTAAAAGAATGCGCTCGTAAGATTTGGGAAACATTTGCGCCTGTGATGCATGTTGTCGCCCGAGAAATTCACTAGTATCTCAATTTCAGGTGTCGACTACTGGGGGAACGTAAGCATGCTGGACGGAATGAGAACGTACAACTTCTCGCGCAGCTTGCGCAGCAGAATGCCGCTGATGACGCCACGTTTGCCAGCCTCCTTTCGGGTTTCGCTACCTAAGCATAAAAGGGCCGGGCGTTCGTCTAAGAACGAGGCCGTGCGCGGTTTTCAAGAGTTGAGGTGGCCGAGAATACTGAGGATACATGCGGCTCATTGAGTCATGGTCAAGGTCATGGTGTGAGCAAAATGGAGGAAGACATAGGAAGATTGTCCATATGAGGATGGCGTGATTACACCGCTGCACGCTAGACCGGTCACCGTCTCGGCGAGTCCAAAGATGGATATCTCGCTAGAGAGAACCGTATATGGTTAACCTGAATAAGGAAATTAGTCATGTGATCATGCGTCGTGACAACTCAATAGTTTTTGGGTGCTCCAGTACGCCGCCATCAGCCAGACGCCTTCCGAGTCGGAAGACTGATCGGCAGCAGACCGTAAACCATGTCACAATACCGTACCATATCCCATAAAGTTCACGAGGAACAGTGAAAGGGGGTTCTGGGTCGTGAAATGGTGGAGCCGTGGCTGCGACAGCAGAGCAAATTACAATATTGGTACAGCGCAAGAATACAGCCAAAGAACCAAGACACCTCAGTAGAGTCCCAAGGGTAATCATCTTTCAGAGCACTAAAAACTTAGCGGCCTAGTCTTCGGGAGCCATGCTAGATAAAGAAAAACCGCGAGTGATTCTTTCCCTGGGACACGCCACCTACGAGTAGCAAGCGTACTTGGCACATGCATGTACAGACACCGGAGCGACACGTGTGACACAGCATCATCGGTCGCAGGGCCAATAGGGGATACGCAGGGACACACAGCATAACGCACAGAGACACACCCACAGAACTTTCCATAAGTTCCCTCTTGCCTTCCGCCACAGCCTACAGGAGGCATCCGAAGGCGCCATTCGTGAAGCTTTACGCCTCCCTAAAAAAAGAAGAAAGCAGAAAACACCCGAATTTGCTGGGAGTGCCGCTTTGGCTTTTGTGTCCACGGTGAATGGGTCGATGCAGCGACCTTCTTCGGAGAACGAGAGATTTTAACATTAAAGTCCGAAGTCATTGCGTGTTGTGTGTCGAAGCTGTCATGAGTGTCACCGTTAGTGCGCATGTGGCGAAGGTCGGCCACGAGGCAGACAATCGTGATATTCAGAGAACCAAGAACCGGCGGGGTTTTTTCCCATTTTCTTCAAATACTTTGACAACGTTCCTCGCAGATCACTGATAAAACAACCCCAAGCCATTCCATTCCATCCCCGGGGAATTAAAAAAGAATTTCCTTTGCGGTCCGATGGTTTGTGATATGAAATCTTTAGATGTGGGGAAGCTCTCTGTGGGAATTTCTCCTATTGTGCGTGACACGGGTACTATTAATCAACTTGTCCAGGCGGTTTCGTGAAAAAGAAGCGCAATAAGAACAAAAAACTGGATGACACACCAGTAAAGCGTACATAATCTTAGGGCCTCGGAGTCGGGAGGTTGGGGGAGAAGGGGAGAAATGTCGGAATAAACCGGCTGCGCACGCCGCGACTGATTAAGCTATCGATTATAATAAGCCTTATTGATAAGATTATTTTTAATTAATCTTCTTTATTTTCCGATCTTTATGTTTTGATCTAGCTCTACAGACTCATTTTTTATGACACTTTACGTTCTCTTTCGGTATTTAAGTTCGCTCTACACCGCTGTATCACTTCAGAGCTTTTATTCGCCTCTCTGAAGTGAGTATCCGTCTTTACATTCGCTCTATCTTATCTGACGCGTACCCTCAAGCAGAGCGGCACGTGACGCGTTCGTTTTGTCCCTCCCACTTTCCCCTTCGGACTGTTCAAAGAACCTTCGTTCCGCTTTAATTTTGCACACCCGTCACTCCCGTTCAAGTTCAAAAGAAACGTAGATGATCAGCCTCGAGGTCCGACGGCAATCAGCCCATTTCTGATGGGCTCACAGCCTCACACACCCGTCGCGAGCTCGCCCCGGACATGCACCCCTCATCTTCGATCGAGAAGTGCTACGCGCTCTTGCCCATTAATTGTGCAGACCTCGGTATACAACAATATTCTCAGAGTGGCTAAGCCAACTCTCAATAGTACTACCCGCGCGCCGACCTCTTCTCCACCCACCAGCGCGCCACACATTGTGAGCACAGATCATGATCGTGACTCACAAGACAGAAAGTTAACATAACATTTGCTGATTCAACTTGGCCGGTGCTCAAGCACACACTGTACCATCTGCGCATAGTGCCTCCATAGCTGTATAAGTCCATGTGGGACGTTCGATGGTCCAGAGAAAAACACTCTCAAAATATTCTTCGACACAAGGCGGGCTTCTCGAGCTGCTAAGATAGGGATCATTTGCAAGCTCCAAAGCAATCTACACGCTCTCGGGCTTCCTGAAACCAAGCCTGAAACACAACACCGCCGCTATCGAGTACGAGGCAGTAGGTGCCACCGGGTGGGTGGGACACACTGCGCGCTGCGTTCTCAGGTACCGTATTTTACATATATTATCCCACCCGCCATGACGCTCACTCTTCCCGTGCTCTGTTCTCAGACTCAGACATCGGCATCCGGCGCAAATCCGCGTTTCTCCTCAAGACTGTCGACATGGCGACCGAGAAGGTGCGCGCATATTGTGCGTACGGGCTACTGCCGTGCTCAAGTCATAGTAGGGGGCATCCATCCTTGAACAGTACAGTATAAGTATGATAACAAGCCTAGTTCTCTTTACTCTCCCTTGTCGGGTGGTTTCCGAAGAGTGGGAGTGGATTCCTGCGGTGTTGCAATTGAAAGCTAAGATGCGACGGTATACCGGGGATTCTGGACGAGACGAAGCGAGGCACAAGCGTAGGCCCAGAATGGGGTGTGTAAGCAGAGAGGGCGACACGGGACGCGTTCGTTTGTCCCCCTCCTCTCGCTTTCCCCTTCGGACTGTCCAAGGAACTTTCGTTCCGCTTTAATTTGCCACCTGCCACTCCCAGTTCAAGTTCCAAAGAAACTTCTATGATGAACCCTCGCGGTCCAATGGCAATCAGCCCGCTTCAGGTGGGCCCGTCGCGAGGCGAGGCGAGCTTGCGGCTCGTCCCTGGACACGCACCATACGCACCTCTCACCTTTGATCGAGAAACGCTACACGCTCCTGCTCATTAGCTGTGCAGACATAAATATACAGTAATAGTCTCAGAGTGGCTAAGCCAACTCTCAATAGTATTACCGGCGCACCGACCCCTTCGATTGATTCAGACCCAGGTGCCTCGGCGTCTGGAGCTAGACGTCGAACATATACGCTGATTTCTGGCAACCATGTACTGTGCAGTATCATCCGTAATAATTAATGAGCAAATCCTTGACCGCCGTTGAGAAGCGTCTGTCTTTTTGAAAACCATAACCACCCCACTAGTTCGTATAATCGTCGTCACAAAATGTCGGCAGTCGAGGCAACTGCTCGAGGCAAAAAACCTAATATATGACGAATAAACATTCACTGTTCACCCTCTCCTCTACTTATGCCTCTGCAACGGGTTGCCTCATAAGATCTTCCTGAGTCTTTTCAGCTTCTAACATTACGGGGTCCTCTATGGCTTCCGAGCGGACGCTGACGGGGACGGTCACCACTTGGCAATCGAAGACCTTTCCGCGGGCTTCATATGAGTCGCGGAGATAGATGCGATTGTTGAGAGACAAGAGTAGGGTGTTGGAATACCTGTCAAAACGTGGATACGATCAGGCATGGCCCATGTGTATAATATGTATGAAGCGTCGATGGTGCTTACAGCTTCCCGAGTACATAGGTTCTGCAGAGAAGGTGATTCAAATCATAAAGTTTATCGCATGACAAGGACCTGTACAGATGAATCGGATACATACGGGCACATATAGTATATATCATTCTATGTTCGACGCGTCAGTCTCGGCTGAAATACACATGACGCAAGGATTCAAGGAATTACTCACAGGGAACACGACAATCGTTACCAATGATACGATGCTGACAAAGGCTAAACAAGCATGAGAAGAGGGAAGCGCTTCATGACATCGATGCCAGGGAGATTCTTACTTGTCACCAAATTGGTCTCGACGGTCAGTCTCACAATGCTCACAAGGACGTGATTACTGAGATTTCCCTCCCTAACCCAGGCCTTTCTCAACTGTGGGATCGCATAAACAATCAGTTCCAGACAACCTGTATCGAAAGGAGCTTACATGATAAAGCATCGTGGATGAAATGAGCAGGTCTGAGAGCGTGTTTGCGGCGATCCAGGTCTGGCGGGGCATAGCCATCCAGTTAGAAAGCTGATCCACTCTATTTGTTTGATGGCTTTACTGTTTCGAATGCCACCAATAGCGGTCCTATAATAAATTCGTTCACGTTGTGCGACTGTTGCAGTTGAGACATGTGCGTGATGTGAAACAGAGAGGGCTCACAATGATACTTGCTGCGAATGCCCCCGATGCGCCAATAACGGAGAGCTACAGGAAGTATGAAAGGTCGTTCTGGGGCTTTGGGGGACGAGTTACCAAACAGATGATAACGCATAGCCATCGTGATCGCTTCTCGTTAAGGCGGCCAAGCACCCGTATGCGATACACGAAAAAGAACTGAACGCATAAAGAGACCACGGGTCCCAGTATCTGCAGGTCAAAAAAGGAAGCAAATGGCGTCTCAATTTGGTATTCATTGCCAAATCCGACCGCAAACCAATAGTAGAGGTCGGCGCCGCTAAGTACTGTTTGCAGTGTTTCCAGGAAGAATATACCATACACTACGAAATCTTTGTCAGTGGAAGCACATGAGAACGAGGTGAGGAGTTCTCGTGCCCAGTAGCTTGAGGTTCCTACTGTCCCTGGGGAAGTTGTAGCTGTACACGTCTGTTCATGCACAAAGATATAAGCAAGCCAGTCCGGTTTAGGAGGGATGACGCGCACAGATCTGGACTACCAAAATGCCATAGAGGAACCAGTTCCAAACTGGGCCCAGAAGCTATAGGAGGGGAAGACATGAAGGGTCAAAGATGAGACGGAAATCATGGGACGTACCAAGGGTGCAGTTATTGCAGTACTAAATAGAAATCAGCTCGACTAGTATGCGCAAGCAAATTGAATGATCCTTACAACACTTCAGTATATTGGCTCGACGTGTCTTGGCTCGACATGAACTAACAATTTGTTGATCACGGAGGAATGATGGCCGGCTCGTAATGATCGTTCTGTGATTTGACCCAGAGACTAGGAGTGAGAACTTGCGGTATCTCTGCTGATGCTGGGGTGCGGCCATTATAAAGAAGACTGGCCCATCAGATGATACGAGAAGAACCCTATCGGTGCATAGGCCAAATGCGACCCGCCAATAAGATTATTGTGCATGTGGTCATAGAAATACGATTTGATGGTAGGAAGGACAGCATGATGCGAAATCCGTTGCAACGACTTGAGCGGCAAGGGTGAGAAAAGCAAAGTCAAGCACACGTTCTCTCATTGAATGAGCATGACGCTCGAACGACTATGTGTAACAAGGAGCGACATGCATTGTTACGCGACATGCACTTGTTACCGACCAATTTTGGCACGACACGTGGCCACTGGGGCTTACGGACCGTATTTCCGGCAGGCGACTCTAACCGACTTTGTGGTAAGTATACAGGACACATACTTACAGCCTTGATTGTGACCGACATGATAGCACTCCGCGCCTCTTTCTTATCTATTTGATGCATGCAAAAGAAACACCGTGTCTGAAATCAATCCTCGGTAAGTTTCTGTACTCTGCAGTGTCGAATATCTCCTCCAAGATCTCCTCCGCGCGGAGCGACCCATCATCGGCCCCTGGCTCATATTTGCGGTGCGACCCAACTTCTTGTACCCACTAGGCGAAGAGTGCAGCCAAGCGCTTCTCCTTAGCTAGATCGATGCAAATACTATAGTAGCGCGCGGATCAGAGCACCCGAGCACACGGACACATCACAAGGTGACAAGGGTGGGAGGGACAACGACGGGTGTGGGTGCTGCCATCTCGCACAACTTTGAGGCGCCCTTATGTGCGGGCGCGCCGTGGAGGTCGAGGAACGAGTGTTCAAGATTGGGCCAATGCGGACTGCATCTTGCTCGTGGCACGTTCTCCTCCTGCACCACCTCGCCTGCATGCTGATTTTACTTGCGAGAGCTCCATGCATGCCTGTGCATCCCGCGCACCGTCTGTGATTGTGTCTTGGAGGCCGGTGACGAGGAAGGGAGGATTGCAAACAAGTGCGTCGACTGCCGTGCCTGATCTGATGTTTTTAGTCTTGGTCACTGTCGCTGCTGCGTCTATAATTTGTATGGTAGCACCGATGCGATTTGGCGCTGCAAGCCATAATTTGCATGATTTTCAAGTCAAGTTTAAGTCACGCCAATGTCAACTGGAACTTGGGGCAATATTACTTTCAGTTATAGCGATTCGTGGCAAACTCCGTGTCTTCACTAGTAACAAAAGAGGATTGGGCCAAGCGCCGTGTCGACATACGAAATTGAATTCAGACCCTGGAACCTCGGAGTTCTGGGCTAGACGCTGAACATTGAGCGCTGAAATTGTATGCTGGTTGCTGGAAACTGTATGCTGTGCAGTACGTCGCCTTTTATCATTCCATACAATTTTACCAATGACACCCATTGTGACCCTGGCCCGGCCCCGGAAAGCCCGAATCTCCTTGATGCCTTTTTGGAGGATGCATCGACCATCTCCGCGAATCTCAGGTGGGATACAAAATCAGTTCAAAAAATAACTCCAAACTAGTCAACTTGGCCAGTGTTCAAACATACACCGTACCACCTGTGGATAATGAATAATTCTGTGAGATATTTGGTGGTTTGGAGAAGAACTAATGGTTAGGGCAGACTCTTGGCAACTACGAGAGCGTCATTATCAGTTTGGGAGTGCCAAGTTGAGGAAGGGGGTAAACAGTGGATGCTGAAAGGAAACCAAGAGCACAAACACGATCACATTCTTGGCTCGTTTTCGAGCCCACCAAAAACTCCTCAGAATGTTCTCCGATCAAAGGCGGGCTTCACCAAGGGCTACACTGGCTGATGGAGAGCCGAAAATTGGTACACAACTGTGGGAACGTATCAGCGCGATCACATAGTTAGTCGCAGCCATGCTGTATTGAGTATCGGGTCTCCGAGTAATGATACAAAATCCACCATGCAAAGAAAAAAAAGAATCTCAAGCCGACATGCGGCCTACATGCACCTGAAGAGCTGTACGGAGATTACACATGATGATGTTCGAGAAGACTTGATGGGAGAAGGACTGCCACACGAATCGACGATGTGGAATTGTTGCCGACCATTTGGCTTAGTCAAAATGTAGGGCTGCGGCGTGCCTGCGCCGCAAGCCTGTCAAGTTGTTCAAGTGGGTCAACCGGTCAAGCTGGTCAAGCTTGTCAAGTGTTGGTCGTGTTGGTCGACGTTCAAGCAAGCTCGCATCACCGGAACTCACGGACCGCCATTTTCCCAGCCGATGGGAATAATGCGATTGCGACCCACAGTGGTTTGATTCTGTACATGTACAGTATAAGACACATACTTGATTGTGACCGATATCAGACGATAACTGAGAGCACGGCCTTTTGCCGCTCATCCTCCTCGTTGATTTGATGCATGTGTCCAAAACATGGTCCAAAAAAGATCTTTGGTCTGTTCCTCACGGCGCTCATGCAGGGCGCATGTTCTCCGCGGCATCCTATCATCACCCTTAGGCTCGGATTTGCGGTGTGATTCGATCCAAGATCCCCGACCCCCAATTCTTGTGCCCACAAAAGTGAAGAGTTCAGTCAAGCGCTCCCCTGTAGTACGATCGATGAATGCAGCGGCGCAGCAGTGGCGAAGCAGGGAGCCAGGAAACATAACAAGAGTAAAAGGGACAACGACGGGTGGAGGCGCCATCTTGCGCTGCTTTGCGGTGTCCTCATGTGCGGGCGGCATTGCGGAGGGAAAAGCAGCCTGTTCTGGGGTGTGACAACACGCACTGCATCGCGCTCGTGGTATTATGCAGCTCTTCTCTCCCCACTACAGCACCTCGCATGCATGCTAATTGCCACTCACAAGAGTTCCCTGCAAGAGGATTCTAAAGAGTGCGTCCAGTGTCTGCGCCTGATCTGATGACCTTGGTCGTTGTCGCTATCGTCTTTTTAAATGGCGATGTCGCACTAATTCATACAGTAACTTGGCGGTGCGAGTTGCCATAAATTTCGTGATTTCCAGGTCAAAGTCAAGTCAGGTCGAATCGTTGCCGATGCCAACTTGAACTTGGGGCAACATTACAATACGTTCGAGCAAGTTAGGGGACTCTGTGGATTTACTAGTAGTTAGAATGATCATGGGGAAAAAGAGGAATGATGGACTCGGAGATGGGGATTCTGGGACGAAGCGAGGCACGAAAGCATGAGCGGAGAGGGCTGCACGTGATGCGTTCGTTTATTGCCGCTATCCTCCAGCTATCCTCCCGATTTCCCCTGTGGACGGTTCAAAGAGCCTCCGTTCCGCTTTAATTTTTCCTGCACACCACTCCCAGTTTAAGCCAAAGGAAATTAGGTGATGAGCCTCGCGGTTCTATGGCAATCGGCCCATTTCAGTTGTGACCACCCAAGCACCCGTTGCGAGCTCGCCCCCGGACGCGCATGGCGCACCCCTCATGCTCGAGCAAGAAGAAGTATACAATAACAGATTAATAGCCTCAGGGCGGTGAAACCAACTCTCAATGGTATTACCCGCGCGCCGACCCCTTCGATTGATTCAGACCCAGGTTGCCTCGGCGTCTGGAGCTAGACGTCGAACACATATGCTGGTTTCTGGCAACCATGTACCGTGCAGCATGTCGCCTCTTTCAGAGCCTTTCATTCTGTGCGTTTTTACTGTTTGCACACGTTATGGCCCCCGGACAGGCCCAGAAAGTCAGAAGATTCTTTGATGCGCTTCAGGATGCATTTACCCGGCCGTATCCACAAGCCTCAGGTGGGATATAGATTCGGTTCAAAAAAAACAGATCTTCCTTACCTCTGGATGTCCCTGGCCGTCAGTGATTCTCTATCCTTACCCTGGACTGAAATGAATAGCCCCAAACTGGTCAACTTGGCCTTTGTTCAAGCACGCACCGCACCACCCGTGGGTAATGTCTCCATGGCTGTACATGTCGATGTGGGATATTCGGTAAAAAATCTCGCCCTGAAAGTTCCTCGGACGCTAGGCGGCACTGGCCAGCGGCGCGCTTGGATTTGGTGCGGACGAGCTGCGGGAACTCAACAATGGGATTCCACATGCAGCCCCAAGTACGCTGGCATTGGGTCTCCGGGTAATGATACAAAGATCCTGTGAATGGAAAAGAAAGACTCGCAATTAAGTCGTTTAGATACATCCGATGAGCCATACGAAGGTAATAAATAATGAGCAAATCCTTGACCGCCGTTGAGAAGCATCTGCCTATTTGAAAACCATAACCACCCCACTAGTTCGTAAAAACGTCGTCACAAAATGTCTGAAGTCGAGGCAGCTGCTCGAGGCATAAAACCTAGTATAACGATATGACGAATAAACACTCACTGTTCACCCTCTCCTATACTTAGGCCTCTGCAACGGGTTGCCTCATAAGATCTTCCTGAGTCTTTTCAGCTTCTAAGATTATGGTGTCCTCTATGGCTTCCGAGCGGACGCTGACGGGGACGGTCACCACTTGGCAATCGAAGACCTTTCCGCGGGCTTCATATGAGTCGCGGAGATAGATGCGATTGTTGAGAGACAAGAGTAGGGTGTTGGAATACCTGTCAAAACGTGGATACGATCAGGCATGGCCCATGTGTATAATATGTATGAAGCGTCGATGGTGCTTACAGCTTCCCGAGTACATAGGTTCTGTAGAGAAGGTAATTCAGATCATAAAATTCATCGCATGACAAAAATTTGTGTAGATGAATCGGATACATACGGGCACATATAGTATACATAATCCTATGTTTGACGCGTCAATCTCGGCTGAAATACACATGACGCAAGGATTCAAGGAATTACTCACAGGGAACACCGCAATCGTTACCAATGATACGATGCTGACAAAGGCTAAACAAGCATGAGAAGAGGGAAGCGCTTCATGGACATCGATGCCTAGGAGATTCTTACTTGTCACCAAATTGGTCTCGACGGTCAGTCTCACAATGCTCACAAGGACGTGATTACTGAGATTTCCCTCCCTAACCCAGGCCTTTCTCAACTGTGGGATCGGCATAAACAATCAGTTCCAGACAACCTGTATCGAAAGGAGCTTACATGATAAAGCATTGTGGATGCAATAAGCAGGTCTGAGAGCGTGTTTGCGGCGATCCAGGTCTGCGGGGCACAGCCATCCAGTTAGAAAGCTGATCCACTCTATTGTTTGATGGCTTTACTATTTCGAGCGCCACCAATAGTGGTCCTATAATGAATTGGTTCGCGATGTACGACTGTTGCAGTTGAGACATGTGTGTGGTGTGTGATGTGAAACAGAGACTGCTCACAATGATGCCCGCTGCGAATGCCCCCAATGCGCCAATAACGGAGAGCTACAGGAAGTATGAAAAGTCGTTCTGGAGCCTTGGGGGGCGAGTTACCAGACAGATGAAACCGCATAGCCATCGTAATCGCTTCTCGTTAAGGCGGCCAAGCACCCGTATGCGATACACGAAAAAGAACTGAACGCATAAAGAGACCACGGGTCCCAGTATCTGCAGGTCAAAAAAGGAAGCAAATGGCATGACAAGTTGGTCTGAATTGCCAAATCCGGCAGCAAACCAATAGTAGAGGTCGGCGCCGCTAAGTACTGTTTGCACCGTTTCCAGAAAGAATATACTATACACTACGAAATCTTTGTCAGGAGAAGCATATGAGAACGAGGTGAGGAGTTCTCGTGCCCAGTAGCTTGAGGTTCCTACTGTCCCCGGGGAAGTTGTAGCTGTACACGTCTGTTCATGCACAAAGATATAAGCAAGCCAGTCGGGATTAGGAGGGATGACGCGCACAGATCTGGACTACCAAAATGCCATAGAGGAACCAGTTCCAAACTGGGCCCAGAAGCTATAGGAGGGAAAGACATGAAAGGTCAAAGATGAGACGGAAATCATGCGACGTACCAGGGGTGCAGTTACTGGAGTACTAAAGAGAAGTCAGCTCGACTAGTACGCGCAAGCAAATTGAATGATCCTTACAACACTTCAGTATATTGGCTCGACGTGTCTTGGCTCGACATGAACTAACAATTTGTTGATCACGGAGGAATGATAGCCAGCTCGTAACAATCGTTCTGTGATTTGACCCAAAGACTGGCAGTGAGAACTTGCGGTATTTCTGCTGATGCTGGGGTGCGGCCATTATAAGGAAGGCTGGCCCATCAGATGGGACGAGAAGAACCCTATCGGTGCATAGGCCCAATGCGACCCGCCAATAAGATTATTGTGCATGTGGTCATAGCAATACTATTTGATGGTAGGAACTTGGGTAGGAAGGACAGCATGATGCGTAATCCGTGGACTGCGACGACTTGAGCGGCGAGGGTGAGAAAAGCGAATTAAGTACACGTTCTCTCATTGAATGAGCATGACGCTCGAAAGACCATGTGGAACAAGGAGCGACATGCAGTGTCAGCATGAATTGGTTTTTGCATGCCAAAACGGTGAAAAAATGGCAATTCATACTTAAATATTTTTCACCGGGAAGTCCCGTGAATAAACTTTATGTCCGTTCCTCCGGCCCAGCTAACCGGCCCAGCTAATCCACCATTGTGTCAAAAAACTTTAAATTTATTTTATACAACTGAATAGTGAAAAATATTTAAGTATGAATTGCGTTTTTTCACCGTTTTGGCATGCAAAAACCAATTCATGCTGACAGTGATGGACTTGTTACGCGGCATGGACCAATTTTGGCACGACACGTGACCGCTGTATTTCCGGCAGGAGACTCTAACCGACTCAGTGGTAAGTATACAAGACACATACTTACAGCCTTGATTGTGACCCACATGATAGCACTCTGCGCCTCTTCCTTATCTATTTGATGCATGCAGAAGAAACACCGTGTCTGAAATCAATCCTCGGTAAGATTCTGTAACCTGCAGTGCCGAACATCTCCTCCAAGATCTCCTCCGCGCGGAGCGACCCATCATCGGCCCCCGGCTCATATTTGCGGTGCGACCCAACTTCTTGTACGCACTAGGCGAAGAGTGCAGCCAAGCGCTCCTCCTTAGCAGGATCGATGCAAATACTATAGTAAAGCGCGGAGCAGAGCACCCGGGCACACTGACACATCACAAGAGTGGGAGGGACAACGACGGGTGGGGGTGCTGCCATCTCGCGCAACTTTGAGGTGCCCTCATGTGCGGGCGCGCCGCGGAGGTTGAGGAACGAGTGTTCAAGAGTGGGTCAATGCGGACTGCATCTTGCTCGTGGCACGCAGCAGTTCTCCTCCTGCAGCACCTCGCCTGCATGCTGATTCTACTTGCGAGAGTTCCATGCATGCCTGTGCGTCCCGCGCACCATCTGTGATGGTGTCTTGTAGGCCGGTGATGGCGAAGGGAGGATTGCAAACAAGTGTGTCGACTGCCGCGCCTGATCTGATGTTTTTAGTCTTGGTCACTGTCGCTGCTGCATCTAAAATTTGTATGGTAGCGCCGATGCGATTTGGCGCTGCAAGCCATAAGTTGCGTGATTTTCAAGTCAAGTTCAGGTCACGCCAATATCAACTGGAACTTGGGGCAATATTACTTTCAGTTCGAGCGATTCGTGGCATACTCCGTGTCTTCACTAGTACCGAAAGAGGATTGGGCAAGCGCCGTGTAAACATACGAAAATGAATTCAGACCCGGGAACCTCGGAGTTCTGGGCTAGACGCTGAACGTTGAACGTTGAACTCGTATGATGGTCGCTGGAAACTGTATGCTGTGCAGTACGTTGCCTTTTATCATTCCATACAATTTTACCAATGACACCCATTGTGACCCTGGCCCGGCCCCGGGAAGCCCGAATCTCCTTGACGCTTTTTTGGAGGATGCATCGACCATCTCCGCAAATCTCAGGTGGGATACAAATGCAGTTCAAAAAATGACTCCAAATTAGTCAACTTGGCCAGTGTTCAAACATACACCGTACCACCTGTGGATAATGAATAATTCTGTGAGATATTTGGTGGTTTGGAGAAGAACTAATGGTTAGGGCAGACTCATGGCAACTACGAGAGCGTCGCTATCAGTTTGGAGTGCCAAGTTGAGGAAGGGGGTAAAGAGTGGATGCTGAAAGGAAACCAGGAACACAAACACGATCACATTCTTGGCTCGTTTTCGAGCTCACCAAAAACTCCTCAGAATGTTCTCCGATCAAAGGCAGGCTACACCAAGGGCTGCACTGGCTGATGGAGAGCCGAAAATTGGTACACAACTGTGGGAACGTATCAGCGCGATCACATAGTTAGTCGCAGCCATGCTGTATTGAGTATCGGGTCTCCAAGTAATGATACAAAATCCACCATGCAAAGAAAAAAGAATCTCGAGCCGACATGCGGCCTACATGCACCTGAAGAGCTGTACGGAGATTACACATGATGATGTTCGAGAAGACTTGATGGGAGAAGGACAGCCCCACGAATCGACGATGTGGAATTGTTGCCGACCATTTGGCTTAGTCAACATGTAGGGCTGCTGCGTGGCTGCGCCACAAGCCTGTCAAGTTGTTCAAATAGTCAACTTGGTCAACCAGTCAAGCTGGTCAAACCGGTCAAGTGTTGGTCGTGTTGGTCGACGTTCAAGCCAGCTCGCATCGCTGGAGCTCACGGACCGCCATTTTCCCAGTCGATGGGAATAATGCGATTGCGACCCACAGTGGTTTAATTCTGTACATGTACAGTATAAGACACATACTTGATTGTGACCGATATCAGACGATAACTGAGAGCACGGCCTTTCGCCGCTCATCCTCCTCGTTGATTTGATGCACGTGTCCAAAACATGGTCCAAAAAAGATCTTTGGTCTGTTTCTCACGGCGCTCATGCAGGGCGCATGTTCTCCGCGGCATCCTATCGATCCTATCATCAACCTTAGGCTCGGATTTGCGGTGTGACTTGATCCAAGATCCCTGACCCCAACTTCTTGTGCCCACAGAAGTGAAGAGTTCAGTCAAGCGCTCGCCTTTAGCACAATCAATGAGTGCTGCGGCGCAGCAGGGCACCAGGGGACATCACAAGGGTAAAAGAGACAATGACGGGTGGAGGCGCCATCTTCTCGCGCTGCTTTGCGGTGTCCTCATGTGCGGGCGGCATTGCGGAGGGAGAAGCAGCCTGTTCTTGGGTGGGACAACACGCGCTCGTGGTATTCTGCAGCTCTTCGCTCCCCACTACAGCACCTCGCATGTATGCTAATGCCATTCACGAGAGTTCCCTACATGAGAGTTCTAACAAGTGCGTTCAGGGCCTGCGCCTGATCTGATGACTTTGGTCGTTGTCGCTGTCGTCTCTTTGACTTGCGAGGTCGCACTGACTGATTCATACAGTAACTTGGCGGTGCAAGTTGCCATAAATTTCGTGATTTCCAGGTCAAAGTCAAATCAGGCCGAATCGTCACCGACGGCAACTTGAACGTGGGGCAACATTAAGTTCGAGCAAGTTAGGGGACTCTGTGGATTTACTAGTAGCTAGAATGATCATGGGGGAAAAATGGAATGATGGACTCGGAGACGGGGATTCTGGGACGAAGCGAGGCACGAAAGCGTAGGAGGCAAGGGAGAGGGCTGCACGTGACGCGTTCGTTTTTGCCGCTATCCCCCGGCTATCCTCCCGCTTTCCTCTTCGGATGGTTCAAAGAACCTCCGTTCCGCTTTAATTTTTCCTGCACACCACTCCCAGTTTAAGCCAAAGGAAATTAGGTGATGAGCCTCGCAGTTCTATGGCAATCGGCCCGTTTCAGTTGGACCCACCCAAGCTCAAGCACCCACCCGTTGCGAGCTCGCCCCCGGACGCGCACGGCGCACCCCTCATGCTCGAGCGAGAAGAAGTATACAATAACAGATTAATAGCCTCAGAGCGTTTAAACCAACTCTCAATGGTATTACCCATGCGTCGACCCCTTCGATTGATTCAGACCCAGGTGCCTCGGCGTCTGGAGCTAGACGTCGAGCACATATGCTGGTTTCTGGCAACCATGTACCGTGCAGTATGTCGCCTCTTTCAGAGTCTTTCATTCTGTGCGTTTTTACTGTTTGCACACGTTGTGGCCGCCGGTCAGGCCCAGAAGTCAGAAGATTCTCTGATGCGCTTCTTAAGGATGCATTTACCCGGCCGTATCCACAGGCCTCAGGTGGGATATAAATTCGGTTCAAAAAAAACAGATCTTCTCTACTTCTGGATGTCCCTGGACGTCAGTGATTCTCTATCCTTACCCTGGACTGAAATGAATAGCCCCAAACTGGTCAACTTGACTTTTGTTCAAGCACGCACCGCATCACCGTCTCCATGGCTGTACATGTCGATGTGGGATATTCGGTAAAAAACCTCGCCCTGAAAGTTCCTCGGACGCTAGGCGGCACAGGCCAAGGGCGGGCTTGGATTTGGTGCGGACAAGCCGCGGGGACTCAACAACGGATTCCACATGCAGTCGCAAGTACGCTGGAATTGAGTCTCCGGGTAATGATACAAAGATCCTCTGTGAAGAGAAAGAAAGACTCGCAATTAGGTGATTTACATACATCCGATGAGCCATACGAAGGTAATAAATAATGAGCAAATCCATGACCGCCGTTGAGAAGCGTCTGTCCTTTTGAAAACCATAACCACCCCCACTAGTTCGTATAATCGTCATCACACAATGTCTGCAGTCGAGGCAGCTGCTCGAGGCATAAAAACTAGTGCTACTATATGACGAATAAACATTCACTGTTCACCCTCTCCTTTACTTAGGCCTCTGCAACGGGTTGCTTCATAAAATCTTCCTGAGACTTTTCAGCTTCTAAGATTATGGTGTCCTCTATGGCTTCCGAGCGGGTGCTGATGGGGACGGTCACCACTTGGCAATCGAAGACCTTTCCGCGGTTTCATATGAGTCGCGGATATAGATGCGATTGTTGAGAGACAAGAGTAGGGTGTTGGAATACCTGTCAAAACGCGGATACGGTCAGGCATGGGCCGCATGGCCCATGTGTATAATATGTATGAAGCGTCGATGGGCTTACAGCTTCCCGAGTACATAGGTTCTGTAGAGAAGGTAATTCAGATCAGAAAATTTATCGCATAACAAGGACTTGTATAATAGATGAATCGGATACATACGGGCACATATAGTATACATAATCCTATGTTCGACGCGTCAATCTCGCTGAAATACACATGACGCAAGGATTCAAGGAATTACTCACAGGGAACACGACAATCGTTACCAATGATACGATGCTGACAAAGGCTAAACAAGCATGAGAAGAGGGAAGCGCTTCATGACATCGATGCCAGGGAGATTCTTACTTGTCACCAAATTGGTCTCGACGGTCAGTCTCACAATGCTCACAAGGACGTGATTACTGAGATTTCCGTCCCTAACCCAGGCCCTTCTCAACTGTGGGATCGGCATAAACAATCAATTCCAAAGAACCGTATCGAAAGGAGCTTACATGATAAAGCATTGTGGATGCAATAAGCAGGTCTGAGAGCGTGTTTGCGGCGATCCAGGTCTGGAGGGGCATGGCCATCCAGTTAGAAAGCTGATCCACTCTATTTGTTTGATGGCTTTACTGTTTCGAATGCCACTAATAGTGGTCCTATAATGAATTGGTTCGTGATGTACGACTGTTGCAGTTGAGACATGTGTGTGGTGTGTGATGTGAAACAGAGAGGCTCACAATGATGCCCGTTGCGAATGCCCCCAATGCGCCAATAACGGAGAGCTACAGGAAGTATGAAAGGTCGTTCTGGAGCTTTGGGGGACGAGTTACCAGACAGATGAAACCGCACAGCCATCGTGATCGCTTCTCACTAAGGTGGCCAAGCACCCGTATGCGATACACGAAAAAGAACTGAACGCATACAGAGACCACGGGTCCCAGTATCTGCAGGTCAAAAAAGGACGCAAACGGCGTCACAAGTTGGTCTCCATTGCCAAATCCGGCAGCAAACCAATAGTAGAGGTCGGCGCCGCTAAGTACTGTTTGCACTGTTTCCAGAAAGAATATACTATACACTACGAAATCTTTGTCAGGATAAGCACATGAGAACGAGGTGAGGAGTTTTCGTGCCCAGTAGCTTGAGGTGCCTACTGTCCCTGGGGAAGTTGTAGCTGTACACGTCTGTTCATGCACAAAGATATAAGCAAGCCAGTCGGGTTTAGGAGGGATGACGCGCACAGATCTGGACTACCAAAATGCCATAGAGGAACCAGTTCCAAACTGGGCCCAGAAGCTATAGAAGGGAAAGACATGAGGGTCAAAGATGAGACGGAAATCATGCGACGTACCAGGGGTGCAGTTATTGCAGTACTAAAGAGAAATCAGGTCGTCTAGTATGCGCAAGCAAATGAATGATCCTTACAGCACTTCAGAATATTGGCTCGACGTGTCTTGGCTCGACATGAACTAACAATTTGTTGATCACGGAGGAATGATGGCCAGGTCGTAATGATCGTTCTGTAATTTGACCCAGAGACTGGAGTGAGAACTTGGGGCATCTCTGCTGATGCTGGGGTGCGGCCATTATAAGTAAGGCTGGCCCATCAGATGAGACGAGAAGAACCTTATCGGGGTATAGGCCTAATGCGACCCGCCAATAAGATTATTGTGCATGTGGTCATAGCAATACTATTTGATGGTAGGAAGGACAGCATGATGCGTAATCCGTGGACTGCGACGACTTGAGCGGCGAGGGTGAGAAAAGTGAATCAAGCATACGTTCTCATTGAATGAGCATGACGCTCGAACGACTATGTGGAACAAGGAGCGACATGAACTTGTTACTTGTTACCGACCAATTTTGGCACGACACGTGGCCACTGGGGCTCAAGCGCTCACGGAGCGTACTTCCGGCAGGCGACTCTAACCGACTCATGGTAAGTAGACACATACTTACAGCCTTGATTGTGACCGACATGACAGCACTCCGCGCCTCTTCCTTATCTATTTGATTCATGCAGAAGAAACACCGTGTCTGAAATCAATCCTCGGTAAGATTCTGTACCCTGCAGTGCCGAATATCTCCAAAATCTCCTCCGCGGGAGCGACCCATCATCGGCCCCCGGTTCATATTTGCGGTGCGACCCAACTTCTTGTACCCACAAAGCGAAGAGTGCAGCCAAGCGCTCCTCCTTAGCAGGATCGATGCAAGTACTATAGTGGCGCGCGGGGCAGAGCACCCGGGCACACTGACACATCACAAGGGTGGAAGGGACAACGACGGGTTGGGGTGCTGCCTTCTCACGCGACTTTGAGGTGCCCTCATGTGCAGGCGCGCCGCGGAGGTTGAGGAACGAGTGCTCAAGAGTGGGACAATGCGCACCGCATCTTGCTCGTGGCACGCAGCAGTTCTTCTCCTGCAGCTTGTGCGTCCCGCGCACCGTCTGTGATGGTGTCTTGGAGGCCGGTGACGAGGAAGGAAGGATGGCAAACAAGTGCGTCGACTGCCGCGCCTGATATGATGATTTTAGTCTTGGACCCTTGGTCACAGTCGCTGCTGCGTGTATCATAATTTGTATTGTAGCACCGATGCGATTTGGCGTTGCAGGCCATAAGTTGCATGATTTTCAGGTCAAGTCACACCAATGTCAACTTGAACTTGGGGCAATATTACTTTCAGTTCGAGCGATTTGTGGCATACTCCGTGTCTTCACTAGTACCGAAAGAAGATTGGGCCAAGCGCCGTGTCAACATACGAAATTGAATTCAGACCCGGGAACCTCGGAGTTCTGGGCTAGACGCTGAACGTTGAACGTTGATCTCGTATGCTGGTTGCTGGAAACTGTATGCTGTGCAGTACGTCGCCTTTTATCATTCCATACAATTTTACCATTGACACGCGTTGTGACCCTGGCCCGACCCCGGAAAGCCCGAATCTCCTTGACGCTTTTTTGGAGGATGCATTGACCATCTCCGCGAATCTCAGGTGGGATACAAATTCAGTTCAAAATATAACACCAAATTAGTTGCAACTAGTCAACTTGGCCAGTGTTCAAACATACACCGTACCACCTGTGGATAACAAATAATTCTGTGAGACATTTGGTGGATTGGAGAAGAACTAATAGTTAGGGCAGCCTGGGCAGATTCTTGGCAACTACGAGAACGTCGTTATCAGTTTGGGAGTGTCAAGTTGAGGAAGGGAATAAAGAGCGGATGCTGAAAGGAAACCAGGAGCACAAACACGATCACATTCTTGGCTCGTTTTCGAGCCCACCAAAAACTCTCTCAGAATGTTCTCCGACCAAAGGCGGGCTGCACCAAGGGCTACACTGGCTGATGGGGAGCCGAGAATCGGTGCGCAACTGTGGGAACGTATCAACGCGATCACATAGTTAGTCTCGGCTATGCTGTATTGAGTATCAGGTCTCCGGATAATGATACAAAACTTGAATCTACAATGCAAAGCGAAAAGAAAGACACATCGTTCGGTTGCCTACATGCGCCGGAAGTGCCATACGGAGATTATAGATGAGTAGATTAATGAATATTATGAATATTAATTCGAAGCATCCGTCTACTCGCAAACCATAAATAGTACAACCAGTTCGTATAATCATCGCACAGCGTCTGCAGTCGAGGGAGGGATGAGAAGGTTATACTATAATATGTCAATTATCTTGTGTCAATTAAACGGCTCACTCTTCATCCTTCTCTACTCAGACCTCCGAGCGGGTGCTTCCGGGGACGGTCAAAATCTAAGCCAACTCTCAATAGTACTAGGGCGCCACATCCGTGGCGAGGTCCGACCAGCTGACGCCGACTTCTCCTGCCTCTGAGACCACGGCGTGCTCGGCTTCTCTCCCCACTCCGGTCGCTCATGAGATTAAACTCCATTTCTGCGAGCTTTGAGTTGTCCGAGGGGAAGTTCTTGACCCCATACCCATCCTCTGCAATATGGGACTGAGATTGAGTGGGGAAAGTAAGGCTAGCTCGCACATATACGGCCGAACATGACGCACGACTCAGAGACGACATTTTTGATGTCGACAGGGGATTCTTCAGCCTTTGCAGCGACGTAGCAGCACGCAGCTATCACGATGAAAGGGTCTGTCTCGCAGTACAAATTTTCGACGTAGAATCGCCTGAAAAAGACTGTGGCAGTGGCGATGACGCGCTGACGCAGAGTCAAGCGATTGCCCAACATCGCGCGCGATAACTGGATTATACATAAGCAAAAGTGGGGAAATTTATGATCTGTGGAACATCCTACGATTCGCAAAAGAGATGTTAAGGAAGTCAACATGTTCTGGGGACTCGACATATCGGAGATCCTCACTGCGAGCCTGCTTAAGGGAAGCACGATCTATGATCCATCGTTTGCTACAGATGTTAGACAAAGTATTGAGAAATGCGCACGAAGCTTACTTGTGTGAGCTCGCCCAGAATGTCGCCATTACGATTGAAGAAATCGTCAACGGCCACGCTTTGATGAGTGGGCAAATACCCATCAGGCTCGTCACTCGTGCACGGCAAACGCCACACTGCTGTCTTGCATCTCGCAAACCTCTTCTTTTGAGCTCTGAGGTGGCTGACGGTGGTTTTCTTAGACTCGTTCACGGTGTGCTTGGCGTTGCCGATTCTGCTCGCGCTCTCTGGCACGGCATCAGCAGCGGCACCGGTGGACTCACTGCACACCCGACGGTAACTTCTTCCCGACTCTTCCGTGATCTCCGGTGTTCACCGTCCGGTTACAGATCGGGGCTTTCTTGTTGATCATGAGTCTTCAGATCTTCAGATACTGACACCGGAGCGACGTGAAATTGTGGGGGCTAATAGGGCGACGTTGGGGGCAACTGCTCCTATCACGTAACGTTTTCACACGGCGTGCTGTCACGCTCCATATCGGGACTGGCAAATGACAACGCGACTGGATGGTAAGCGGCCTCGCCGCCTCGGTCGGAATTTCCCGCGCGCCACCTCTTCTCTACCCACCGGCGCGTCACACACTGTCAGCACAGAGCACGGTCGTGACTCGCCTGTATGTTAGTTACTGGCAACCGTATTCGGTGAAGTATTTCGCCTTTTGGCTGTCATTCTGTACGTTTTTACTGTCGCCACACGTTGTGACCCTGGGGGGGAACGGAAAGACCCGAATTTTCTCCGTCTTGATGCATTTCTCCAAACTGGTCAACTTGGCCGGTGTTACAGCACACACAGTACCATCCGTGGATAATGTCTCCATGGCTGTATACGTCTATGCGGGACGTTCGAAGGTCCGGAGAAAAACACGCTCAGAATGTGTTCTTCGACTCAAGGCGGGCTTCACCGGCTTCTGGTGAGCCAGGACTTGGTACGGAGCTGTGGGAACTTAAAACGCGCTCGCATAGATAGTCGCAATTGTCCTGTATCTGTATTGAGTATCGGGTCTCTGGGTAATGATACAAAATCCACTAGCAAAGAAAAAATATCTCAAGCTGGCGGGCGGCCTACATGCACCTGAAGAGCTGTACGGAGATTACAATCGATGAGCAAATTAATGACTTTTGATTCAAAGCGTCTGTCGACTTGCAAACCATAAACCACAAACAACACCACAAGTTCGTATAACTTGCAATAATCGGCATCACACAACGTCTGCAGTCGAGGGAGGCATAAGAAAGTAGTAATATTATATGACGATCACACGACTCACCCTTCGCACACTCCTCTACTTCGGTCTCTGTTGCCGGTTGCTTCATAAGATCTTCACAGGCTTTACAACTTCTAAAATTATGGTATCCCCTGTACCTTCCGAGCAGGCGAAGTCGGAGACGGCCACCACCTGGCGATCGATGACAACTCCGCGGGTTTCATTCATGTCGCGGGTCGAGATACGATTGTTGAGAGACACGAGTAAGGTATTGGAATACCTGTCAAGACACGGATGCGGTCAGCCATGTGTGTATGATTGTATAGACGACGAAGCGCGACGGGCCTTACAGCTTCCCGAGTACATAAGTTCTGTAGAGCAGGTGATTCAGATCATAAATTGTATTGCATAACAAGGATCTGTACAAATGAATCGGATACGTACGGGCACAGGTAGAAAATCGTCTTCTATGTTGGTGCGTCAATCTCGGCTGAAATGCACATGACGAGAGGATTCAAGAAACCACTCACAGGGAACACGACCATCATTATCAATGATACGATACTGACAGAGGCTTAACGGGCGTGAGACGAGGGTAAGCACATCATGACATAGAAGCCTCGGAGATTCTTACTTGTCACCAAATTGGTCTCGACTGTCAGTCTCACTACGCTCACAAGGACGTGATTGCTGAGGTAGCCGTCCCTAACCCATACCCTCCTCAACTGTGGATCAGCATAAACGATCAGCTTCCAACGATGCCGTGTGAGAATCGTATCGATACAAGCTTACATGATAAAGCATCGCGGATGCAATAAGCAAGTCAGAGAGCGTGTTTGGAATACCCAGATCTGGTGGAGCACAGCAATTCAGTTGGAGAGTCATCCATTTTGTTTGTTTGATGGCCTTACAATTGCGGGAATTTGTAGTACCGTTCCATAATAAAATCGCCCTCAATACGCGACTGCTAGTATAAGACATGTTATATGTGACGCGAAAAGAGGGGGCTCACAAGATACCCCCGGTGAATGCCCCTATTGCGCCAACAACAGAGATAGATGAAAAGGTCGTTCCGGAACTTCAGGGATGAAGTTACCAGACAAATGATAACGCATAGCCATCGTGATCGCTTCTCGCTAAAGCGGCTAAGTACCCGTATGCGATGCACGAAAAAGAACTGAACGCTTAGAGAAACCACGGATCCCAGTATCTGCAGATCAAAGAAGGAAGCAAACGGGGTAATGAATTTCTCCTCGATGTAGTCGGCAGCAAACCAGTGGTAGAGGTCGGCGCCGCTAAGTATTGTTTGCACGGTTTCCAGGAAACAAATACTATACACTTCAGAATTTTTGTCAGGTGAAGCATGTGATGAGGTGAGGAACTCTCGTGCCCAGTAGCTTGATGTGCCTACTGTCTTGGGGGAAGTTGTAGCTATACACGTCTTTCACCAAGATATAAGCCAACAGGCAGGTTTAGCAGGGATGACGCTCACAGAACTGGACTACCAAAACACCGTAGAGGAACCAGTTCCAAACTGCGCCCAGAAGCTATGAAAGTGAACAAGGAAGGGAAGCATGAAGTGCCGAAGATAAGATGGAAATCATGGGACGTACTTGAGGTGCAGTACTACATAGAGATCAGTTCGACTGATATGAATGGATACCACGACCCTTACTATTTTGTGTTGAAATGTTGCATCGACTTGGGCATGTCCGCCTTGATGTCCATCATGGCTTTGATAGTCACTGATAGACTATCAGGACTAGCTTGAATGAATCGTTGATTACGGAGGAATGATAGACTCGGACGGCTCACAACAATCTGGAGAGATCGTTCTGTGCTTTCCAGAGGTTGAGAGTTCGCGGTATGTCTACACATGCTTGGATGTAGCCATTATAAATAAGACTGGCCTATCAGATGGGACGATAAGAACTCCACCGATGCATAAACCAATGCGACCCACCAATAAGCTCACGTACATTATGCGCGTTCATTGCAACATTTGATAGTAGGAAGGACAGCATTATCCTTAATCCGTGGACAGCGGCGAGGATAAGATTAGCAAAGCGAGTAGTGGCAGACGTTCTCTAACTTCTCTCATTGAATGGGCATGATGTTCGAGAAGACTTGATGGGAGAAGGACAGCCCCACGAATCGACGATGTGGAATTGTTGCCGACCATTTGGCTTAGTCAAGATGTAGGGCCGCTGCGCGGCCGCGCCGCAAGCCTGTCAAGTTGGTCAAGTGGTCAAGTTGGTCAACCGGTCAAGCTAGTCAGCTAGTCAAGCTTGTCAGTGTTGGTCGTGTTGGTCGACGTTCAAGCCAGCTCGCATCACCGGAGCTCACGGACCGCCATTTTCCCAGCTGATGCAGTGGGAATAATGCGATTGCGATCCACAGTGGTTTGACTCTGTAATGTACAGTATAAGACACATACTTGATTGTGACCGACATCAGACGATAACTGAGAGCACGGCCTTTCGCCGCTCATCCTCCTCGTTGATTTGATGCACGTGTCCAAACAAAGTCCAAAAAAGATCTTCGGTCTGTTTCTCACGGCGCTCATGCAGGGCGCATGTTCTCCGCGGCATCCTATCATCAACCTTAGGCTCGGATTTGCGGTGTGACTCGATCCAAGATCCCTGACCCCAACTTCTTGTGCCCACAGAAGTGAAGAGTTCAGTCAAGCGCTCCCCTTTAGCACGATCGATGAGTGCTGCGGCGATGCAGGCACCAGGGCACCAGGGGACATCACAAGGGTAAAAAAAGAGACAATCACGGGTGGAGGCGCCATCTTCTCGCGCTGCTTTGCGGTGTCCTCATGTGCGGGCGGCATTGCTGAGGGAGAAGCAGCCTGTTCTCGTGTGGGACAACACCGCTCGTGGATTCTGCAGCTCTTCGCTCACCACTACAGCACCTCGCATGTATGCTAATGCCATTCATGAGAGTTCCCTGCGTGAGGATTCCAACGAGTGCGTTCAGGGCCTGCGCCTGATCTGATGACTTTGGTCGTTGTCGCTGTCGTCTCTTTGACTTGCGAGGTCGCACTTACTGATTCATACAGTAACTTGGCGGTGCAAGTTGCCATAAATTTCGTGATTTCCAGGTCAAAGTCAAGTCAGGCCGAATCGTCGCTGATGCCAACTTGAACGTGGGGCAACATTAAGTTCGAGAGAGTTAGGGCACTCTGTGGATTTACTAGTAGCTGGAATAATCAAGGGGGGGAAGGGGGAGGAGGAGTGAAGGACTCGGAGGTGGGGATTCTCGGACGAAGCGAGGCATGAGCGTGCGAGGGGGGTGAGCAGAGAGGGCTGCACGTGACGCGTTCGTTTTTGTCGTCTCTGCCGCTATACTCCCGCTTTCCCTTACGGATGGTTAAAAGAACCTCAGTTCCACTTCAATTTTTCCTGCACACCACTCCCAGTTTAAGCCAAAGGAAATTAGGTGATGAGCCTCGCGGTTCGATAGCAATCGGCCCGTTTCAGTTGGGCCCACCCACCCGTCGCGAGCTCCCCCCGGACGCGCACCCCTTATGCTCGACGCAGCTCAGCGAGAAGAAGTATACAATAATAGACTAATAGCTTCAGAGCGGCTAAGTTAACTCTCAATGGTATTACCCGCGCGCCGACCCCTTCGATTTATTCAGACCCAGGGGCGTCTGGAACTACTAGACGTCGAACACATACTGGTTTCTGGAAACCATGTACTGTGCGGTATGTCGCCTCTTTCATTCTGTGCGTTTTTACTGTTGGCACACGTTGTGGCCCCGGCCAGGCCCAGAAAGCCAGAAGATTCTTTGATGCGCTTCTTAAGGATGCATTTACCCGGCCGTATCCACAAGCCTCAGGTGGGATATAAATTCGGTTCAAAGAAAAAACAGATCTCTGTACTTCTGGATGTCCCTGGCCGTCAGTGATTCTCTCCTTACCCTGACTGAAATGAATAGCCCCAAACTGGTCAACTTGGCTTTTGTTCAAGCACGCACCGCACCACCCGTGGGTAATGTCTCCATGGCTGTACATGTCGATGTGGATATTCGGTAAAAAATCTCGCCCTGAAAGTTCCTCGGACGCTAGGCGGCACAGGCCAGGGGCGGGCTTGGGTTTGGTGCGGACGAGCCGCGGGAACTCAACAACGGGATTCCACATGCATTCCAAGTACGCTGCATTGGGTCTCCGGGAATGATACAAAGATCCTCTGTGAACGGAAAAGAAAGACTCGCAATTAGGTCGTTTAGATACATCCGATGAGCCATACGAAGGTAATAATAATGAGCAAATCCATGACCGCCGTTGAGAAGCGTCTGTCCTTTTGAAAACCATAACCACCCCCACTAGTTCGTATAATCATCGTCACAAAATGTCTGCAGTCGAGGCAACTGCTCGAGGCATAAAACCTAGTATAACGATATGACGAATAAACACTCACTGTTCACCCTCTCCTCTATTTAGGCCTCTGAAATGGGTTGCTTCATAAGATCTTCCTGAGTCTTTTCATCTTCTAAGATTATGGGGTCCTCTGTGGCTTCCGAGCGGGCGCTGACGGGGACGGTCACCACTTGGCAATCGAAACCTTGCCGCGGGTTTCATATGAGTCGCGGATATAATTCGATTGTTGAGAGACAAGAGTAGGGTGTTGGAATACCTGTCAAAACGCGGATACGGTCAGGCATGGCCATGTGCATAATATGTATGAAGCGTCGATGGCCTTACAGCTTCCCGAGTACATAGGTTCTGTAGAGAAGGTGATTCAGATCATAAAATTTATCGCATGACAAGGACTTGTATAGATGAATCGGATACATACGGGCACATATAGTAAAATAATCCTATGTTCACGCGTCAATCTCGGCTGAAATACACATGACGCAAGGATTCAAGGAATTACTCACAGGGAACACCGCAATCGTTACCAATGATACGATGCTGACAAAGGCTAAACAAGCATGAGAAGAGGGAAGCGCTTCATGACATCGATGCCAGGAAGATTCTTACTTGTCACCAAATTGGTCTCGACGGTCAGTCTCACAATGCTCACAAGGACGTGATTACTGAGATTTCCCTCCTTAACCCAGGCTCTTCTCAACTGTGGGATCAACATAAACAATCAGTTCTAGAGAACCTATATCGAAAGGAGCTTACATGATAAAGCATCGTGGATGAAATGAGCAGGTCTGAGAGCGTGTTTGCGGCGATCCAGGTCTGGCGGGGCACAGCCATCCAGTTAGAAAGCTGATCCACTCTATTTGTTTTGGTGGCTTTACTGTTTCGAATGCCACCAATAGCGGTCCTAGAATCATTTGGTTCGCGTTGTGCGACTGTTGCAGTTGAGACATGTGTGTGATGTGAAACAGAGAGGGCTCACCATGATACCAGCTGCGAATGCGCCCGATGCACCAATAACGGAGAGCTACAGGAAGTATGAAAAGTCGTTCTGGAGCTTTGGGGGACGAGTTACCAGACAGATGATAACGCATAGCCATCGTGATCGCTTCTCGTTAAGGCGGCCAAGCACCCGTATGCGATACACGAAAAAGAACTGAACGCATAAAGAGACCATGGGTCCCAGTATCTGCAGGTCAAAAAAGGAAGCAAACGGCGTAATAATTTGGTCTGAATTGCCAAATCCGGCAGCAAACCAATAGTAGAGGTCGGCGCCGCTAAGCACAGTTTGCACTGTTTCCAGAAAGAATATACTATACACTACGAAATCTTTGTCAGGAGAAGCACATGAGAAGGAGGTGAGGAATTCTCGTGCCCAGTAACTTGAGGTTCCTACTGTCCCCGGGGAAGTTGTAGCTGTACACGTCTGTTCATGCACAAAGATATAAGCAAGCCAGTTGGGTTTAGGAGGGATGACGCGCACAGATCTGGACTACCAAAATACCATAGAGGAACCAGTTCCAAACTGGGCCCAGAAGCTATAGGAGGGAAAGGCATGAAGGGTCAAAGATGAGACGGAAATCATGGGACGTACCAGGGGTACAGTTGCATCAGTACTAAAGAGAAATCAGGTCGACTAGTATGCGCAAGCAAATTGAATGATCCTTACAACACTTCAGTAAATTGGCTCGACATGAACTAACAATTTGTTGATCACGGAGGAATGATGGCCAGCTCGTAATGATCGTTCTGTGATTTGACCCAGAGACTGGGAGTGAGAACTTGGGGTATCTCCGCTGATGCTGGGGGGCGGCCATTATAAGTAAGGCTGGCCCATCGGATGAGACGAGAAGAACCCCATCGGTGCATAGGCCAAATGCGACCCGCCAATAAGATTATTGTGCATGTGGTCATAGCAATACTATTTGATGGTAGGAGCTTGGTTACTTGGGTACTAGGAAGGACAGCATGATGCGTAATCCGTGGACTGCGACGAATTGAGCGGCGAGGGTGAGAAAAGCGAATTAAGCACACGTTCTCTCATTGAATGAGCATGACGCTCGAACGACTATGTGGAACAAGGAGCGACATAGACTTGGTACGCGGCATGGACCAATTTCGGCACGACACGTGGCGCCGTATTTCCGGCAGGCGACTCTAACCGACTTTGGGAAAGTATACAGGACACATACTTACAGCCTTGATTGTGACCGACATGATAGCATTCCGCGAATCTTCCTTATCTATTTGATGCATGCAGAAGAAACACCGTGTCTGAAATCAATCCTCGGTAAGTTTCTGTACCCTGCAGTGCCGAATATCTCCTCCAAGATCTCCTCCGCGCGGAGCGACCCCCATCGGCCCCCGGTTCATATTTGTGGTGCGACCCAACTTCTTGTACCCACGAAGCGAAGAGTGCAGCCGAGCGCTCCTCCTTAGCAGGATCAATGCAAGTACTATGATGGCGCGCGGAGAAGAGCACCCGGGCACACGGACACATCACAAGGGTGGAAGGGACAACGACGGGTGGGGGTGCTGCCTTCTCATGCAACTTTGAGGTGCCCTCATGTGCGGGCGCGCCGCGGAGGTTGAGGAACGAGTGTTCAAGAGTGGGTCAATGCGCACTGCATCTTGCTCGTGGCACGCAGCAGTTCATCTCCTGCAGCACCTCGCATTCATGCCTGTGCGTCCCGCGGACCGTCTGTGATGGTGTCTTGGATGCCGGTGACGAGGAAGGGAGGGTTGCAAACAAGTGCGTCGACTGCCGCGCCTGATCTGATGGTTTCAGTCTTGGTCACTGTCGCTGCTGCGTCTATAATTTGTATGGTAGCACCGATGCGATTTGGCGCTTCAAGCCATAAGCTGCATGATTTCAAGTCACGTCAATGTCAATTTGAACTTCGGGCAATATTAGTTTCAGTTAGAGCGATTCGTGGCATGCTCCGTGTCTTCACTTGTAACAAAAGAGGACTGGGCCAGCGCCGAGTAAACATACGAAATTGAATTCAGACCCGGGAACCTCGGAGTTCTGGGCTAGACGCTGAACGTTGGACGTTGAACTCGTATGCTGGTTGCTGGAAACTGTATGCTGTGCAGTGTGCAGTGCGTCGCCTTTTATCATTCAATACGATTTTACCAATGACACGCGGCGTTGTGACCTGGCCCGGCCTCGGAAAGCCCGAATTTCCTTGACGCTCCTTTAGAGGATGCATCGACCATCTCCGCGAATTTCAGGTGGGATACAAATTCAGTTCGAAAAATAACTCCAAACTAGTCAGCTTGGCTGGTGTTCAAACACCGTAACACCTGTGGATAATGAATAATTTGTGGGACATTTGGTGGTTTGGAAAAAAACTGATGATTAGGGCAGACTCTTGGCAACTACGAGAGCGTCATTATCAGTTTGGGAGTGCCAAGTTGAGGGAAGGAGCAAAGAGCGGATCCTGAAAGAAAACCAAGAGCACAAACATGATCACATTCTTGTCTCGTTTTCGAGCCCACCAAAAACACCCTTAGAATGTTCTCCGACCAAAGGCGGGCTACACCAAGGGCTACACTGGCTGATGGAGAGCCGAAAATTGGTACGCAACTGTGGGAACGTATCAACGCGATCACATAGCTAGTCGCGGCTATGCTGTATTGAGTATCGGGTCTCTGGGTAATGATACAAAACTTGAATCTACAATGCAAAGCGGAAAGAAAGACTCGTCGTTCGGTTGCCTACATGCGCCCGAAGTGACGTACGGAGATTATAGATGAGTAAATTAATGAATATTAATTCGAACCTGAAATCATCCGTCTACTCGCAAACCATAAATAATACAACCAGTTCGTATAATCATCGCGCAGCGTCTGCAATCGAGGTAGGGATAAGAATGTTATACTATACTATGTCAATTTAACGGCTCATTCTTCACCCTTCTCCTCTACTAAGGCCTCCGAGCGAGTGCTTCCGGGGACGGTCAAAATCTGGCAATCAAAGACCTTTCCGCGGCTTTCATATATGTCGCGGATAGAGATGCGATTGTTGAGAGACACGAAAAGGGTGTTGGAATACCTGTAGAAACGCGGACGTTGTCGGCCAGTGTGTATGATAGGTTCAAGTTGAAGCGTAGAATGGCCTTACAGCTTCCCGAGTACATAAGTTCTGTAGAGCAGCGCTCACAGAACAGAGCTACTAAGACACGATAGAGGAACTAGTTCCAAACAGCGCCAAGAAGCTTCGGAATGGAATGATATGAAGGGCCGAAGGTGAGATGCAAATCATGGAACGTACTTGGGGTGCAGCACTAAAGAGAAATCAGCTGAGAGTCGACTAGTGTGCACAAAGAGATCGACATCAACTAATGAATTTCAGTTCACCGAGGAATAATAGCAAGCTCTCAGCAATCAGGAGATATCGACGTGTCGTTCTGTTTGGCCCGGCCCCGGAGGTTGAGAACGTATGGTACTATCACTACCGATGCAGGATGGGGTCAATATAAGTAAGACTGGCCCATCAGATGGACGAGAGCCCATCAATGCATAAAGTCGAATGCGACATACCCCCAAGAAGGTTATTGTACACGTGTTCATAGCAACATTTGATGGTAGGAAGGACATGCTTATCCGTAACACGTGGACAGCGACAAGCGTGAGAAAGGAGAGCCGAGCACGCGTTCTCTCATTGAATGAGCATCACACTCGAAAAGACTTGATCGGATCGGAAAAGGGACAGCCCCACAAGCCCCCACGACGTGGTCTTTGTGGGTCACAATTCGTGCTCCAGTTGGTAGTGTGGTGCGCCGGTGGCGGTGGAGCGTTGTCGAGACCGGCACATGGGCAATCCATTTGGATGGGGTGATCGTTTACACCACGTAACTATGAACTTGTATGAAATGGAACAGGGGAAAGCCTGTGCAGCAGACGGGCGGAAGCACGCAGTGCTTCTCAATCAAAGATGAGGGGACACGCAAGGGGACAACGTCCAAGGCGAGCTCGCGACGGGTGGGCGGCCCCCCAAAGCGAGTTGGCAGTCGCCGGGCCTGCGAGTCTCATCATCGATCCGGAATCTAAATCTTGGGCGCGAAGGGTGGACGAATTGGAAAAGAGGAGGAGGAGGTCTTTGAACCGCCCGAAATAGGGTGACGGCACGTGAAGGATGCATCACGTGCCGCCCTTCGACGAAGTCCTGCGCAGTTCTGCGCCTATTCTCGTGCCTCACTTCGGCACAGAACACCAAAATTGGCAAATTGCCGACCAATTTCAGCATTTAACTTTGGTTACGGTATGGCGTTACTGTACCCGGCGACTACCCGCATTGCAAGCGTCGATGCTGCGTCGTATGTAACTTGCACAGAGTAACTGCTGCGCGCGACGCGCGGACTCGGAACTGGCCAAGAAGTTCACATAGTTTGTTCGCATGAGTCATGTGCGCGCAACCGTTGGCAGATCCGCACAGCTCGGATCAGCTCAGACTCGGAGGTTCGCTGCGCTTCCCGGTCGCTCTCAATTACGGCAATGTACGACACGCAAAACAAACAAAGTCGTCCTTAGGCTGCTCGCTGCGGACCAACGATATAGTATATGACGATACTTTTATGAGATCCGTGCGTGCGCAAACAAAAGCATAAGATATAGCTTCGAGGACTTGATGTGATTGATGTAGTAGAGGCCTATTTTGCGTGCGAGGTAAGCCGGATTGTGGCTGTATGGAAGAGAAAGAGAGAAAAGTGAGATATAGATCTGAGGGAATCCTTAGCCACTAGGACGGCTGGCGCCATGCAAAAATACATAATATATCAAATGGATGCAGATAAACATGCAGATAAAAGTATGCCGGGGAAAGAGCGACGGAAATAGTGAGGTGAGTCTCATGGGTCTGAGTACTCCAAAGGATACTCTAGCAGTTTCGACGACCGGCTCCTCACGTCGGATGATGATGTATCACCATCCTCCTGCGGAGGGTCGTATCAGGATAACAACTTGTCAGAAAAACCCGACGCTTACCCTCTCTAAATCATCGGAGCGAACCTCGGTCGCCCTTTTGATATGTACTACTACACAGGGATCACTCCTTCCGGGTCGTGTTCCAGATTCTATGTCTTGATTGTTAGGCCGGCTAGGTGGCTCATAGGGACCGTTGATGATCCCTTCACAGGCGTTAATTTTGAAGATGAAGGGGAGCCTCGGAGGCCAGCCCGTACAATATCAGCGTCGGGGCCAGCGCCTATTAGCACATCAAAACTCCAATGAGTATCACCGACCATCTTGGAAAGGGATACCTTGAACGCACACTGATCTGCCCGAGTGCCGCAGCGAATATCGCGCCTGTATTCGTCGCAGAAAAGCCGAGCAAGAAGATGGTTGTGACGCTGTAGAGTGCCCCGGATTCGACCAGGATCCAGAGGACGGCGAGACGGGATTCCCGGACAGTGTTCGTGCTCCATTTGATAGATTTCCAGAATCGATACCCGATCATCAGCGTCGCTCCAAACTGCGTCGCTATCGAGAGGCACCATGTCGCAACCAGCCAGTTGTGGACACGCGCCAAGAAGACTGTTTCGGTCGCGGAAAGATGCGAGAGATTAGAGATCGCCGTATAGCCAGTGACTGGTGTACCAGATCATGAGTCACACTCTAAAGAAACCCACAGTAGACTCTAATATTACTGTACCTGCTGTTGCAAGACAGAGCAGAACCTGAAGGAAGACCGACACCGCGTTTGTTAGCATAGTATATGAATGGGCCTTCGAAGAACTTGACGTACGAATGGGCCGGACAGCCAAAAGTTGCGATCCCAGATGATCCATAGGCGCCAAATCTAGTCACCGTTTGAGTATACTACCACCCACACGCAAAAAACGATTTATGACAAGGGACGAAGACGTACTAGAATGGCATCTCCGATAAGACTCTGATTTCATAGTGAGATGACGATAAAAGTGGGTGAGTCAGCGCACTGCGTTAGAGTGGATTTTAGACGTTATTAAGCGTACATTCGTGATGTATAAAAATTCTTGGCTATGTGTTCAGGCGTTGACTGGTCGAGCAAGTACAGCGTTCGATTAGTCGTGCCTCCGAAACCTCTGACCAGTTGGACTACGAGCGTGACGACGTGCCCCGTGGACAGCCCGAATTGCACAATCGCCACAGAGAGCATCATCCTGCGCGTGGATATGAGTAATTAGATGCCCCGATGACTCCGGCAGAAGGGCCGGGACCAACTCACAAATTCCATTTCTTCAAGCCCTTCATCTGCAACACGTGGGCACATAGTACGAAGACGCAGATGCTGAGATATGTCCATGCCCGTCAACAGGGAGGAACGAGTAGAGAGAAGGTGAAAAGTGCGGCGTACTTTATTCCTGACCAAGTTCGTTAGTACGAGAGTAAGGGAGAGCGACTGCTCACGACGTACCGTACAAAGGACCTACGATCCATGCAGAAACGAGTGAGGACATTTCCCATGTCAAGTCGCCTTTAAACGCCGGAGGTGGTCCAGACATCGTGACAATTACAGAGAGAAGATGTTCTACTTGCAGAGCGCCGCGCACGAGAGGGTCCCACATTTAAGTGATTCCTTGCATCGTCAGAGGGACGTCTCCGGAAGAACATGTAATCCGGACACTCCGGCCCCCAAATCCAAATCTAAAAGAGGGAGGAGCGAGAAATGAATCGGCGGCTCGCCGACGCCGCCAGCAAGCTGACCATTCGAAGGGCGCCACGCTGAAGCCCGCCCGTCTTATAGATTGCGAAACGACGTTCGAAGTGAGCCTCTCTGGAGGGACGCAGTGACAGTGAAGCACATGGCAATGAATACACACATCAGTTTAAACACTGCCATTCCCAGTGGTGTTTGTAAACAGGCTCCGGGAGAGCAATGACAAGCGTCAATCCGATCTAGGTGGGGCTGCACGCGAGTGCTGCAGCGCCCAGTGTTTACGGATGGGGAAAATGGCTATCTCTTCCGCTGATGAGATCGATGACACATCACAGATGACCCCGTCGAAGAAGTTCCAAGAAGCTGCTGACTAAGTGGTTTAGAGCAAGAGGGCTACCAAGGAAGAGGACAAACCGGCATTCCCCGTGAAAAACCATGCGTCTCTTGGCCTGATACAACACATAGACACGCTCGGCTTCGATATCATGACAAAATTTGGTATCCAGTGCATATCGTGTGGGGCACTCATGCAGCCATGCAACATCGTCCAGCTGGTGAATATCGAATTCCCTTAAAGGTCGGCTCATGAGTCATGAGTCTCATGACTTTCGTGAACCAGCTTACGATACGCGACTAGAGGAGCTATCTAGAAGCCTTCTGAAAGTCAGGCGTGAAGACCGGGAGCCGTACTACATCCCTCATGGGCTTGGTTCGCCGCTTGAAGCCGCTTGATCCTCGAGCCAATCACTCCGGTGATTTTTGGCATCAACACAGGGCGGCTTTGATCTGATGCGATGCTTGTTTCATCCATATTAAGCTTCATTGGGAACTGGAACATCCCAGCGGGTGGGGAAAGTAAAGAATCCGAGATGCGTTGGCGGTGTTTGATAACAACAAATTGAAAACTGGGTTTATCCGACAGCGAGATTAAGCAACCAAAGCAAGCGACTCGGGAGCACAGCACTCACCAGGCCAATAGCTTTTACAGCAGCGGCTAGTCATGACAGTAACCGCTTTTTTCTCAGAACCGCAGTTTCTTTGCAGGAGCGCGTCAAGAAAGATTCAACAAGCTGCTGTGGCTTGCAACTGAAGGTGGCCTGACACGTGTCGCTGGCCGGGTATCACGGACCGTTTTCCCGTCGGTCCGATTTTGCCACAAGTGACTCTTACCGCGCAGTTCTTTGCCCGCGTTGCAGGACCTTGCATACATGCTTGTCCAACTTGAACCAGTTTCGGCATGCCTGTGCCTCCGTCTCTGAGGCTGGTGAGGAGGAAGGGAGAGAGGATTGTAGACGGCCAGTGCCAGTGCCGCAGTGCGTTGAACTGCGTTCAGTGTCTGCGCCAGATCTGGTGATTTTGGTGATTGTCGTTGTCGCTGCAGCGGGTCTATGACTTGCAAGTTGCACCGATGCATAACTTGGCGGTGCGAGTTACTATAAGTGGCATGATTTCCGAGTCAGTTCGAGTCACACGAGTGTCAACTTGAACCTTCAAGTGATTCAGATACAACCACAGTACTACTTCATCCTCATACAACCCCGCCGCTCTCAAACAAGATCACTCCTTCGCTTCTCAGTCACACATACAACTTCAGTTGACACACGCCAAAGCCTTCCTCAGTGGCCTCGACACTGTACATTAAGTGCTTGAAAGTGGCTTGTCTGACATGATTTGCGAGAACATTTGTAGTGCCGCTGCACCCCGGTGCACGCCCCGCCACAGGTATGCTGGAGCTTTGTGTCCAGCACCGAAAATCCGTAGGTACGAGAACGTGCCCGCGTTTTTATACAGACCAGCGGGCTTTCCCTTGACTTTATAGGTCGCAAAGTTCTGCTTCGCGTACAAAGATGAGAACACCGTGTTCAAGGAGTCAATCTGCGCGTGTCGTGATGGAGTTAGTGCAAAGGCCCGAAGAGACGGTCAGAAAACATGACGCGCGCACCATGGCCTCGAAGCCCATATAGTTGCAAATGTAATCCGCGTCGCCGTCATAGAGGACGGTGCGCACGCCAGCATTGATGACCATCTCGAGATTTGAGCGCTTAGAACGTATCCAGTCACCAGTCAAGCTGAATTGGCCATAGACGTCCCAGTTGTTTGTGGCCCATACATTCTGCGAGCCAATTCTGGACGTCACTGCTGGGTTGTTAAGATACGGTTTCAGCGTGGGCGGGTATGGGTCAGGAAACTTCCTGGGGACGTAATGTTTATCCCAGTGTCCATGAAGCGGTCTGACGATCTCCTTGTTGCAGAAGTCCTGGGCAGCAGAGCAGACAGCGTTGCTTCCCCCACTGTTACATGCGATGATCTACATCCTTTTGAATACACCCATGCCATTCGGAAAGGGGAAAGGCTGACCTGATCCCTGCAACCACTTGCCTTCGTCCAGGCCGTAGTGGCAGCCAAGATGACTGAGGAATTAACCAGTGGGTGGTATGGATTCGACTGTGCATATTGAATGTAGCCAGGATATTGCGAAAGTGGGTCCTGATTACGACCATTAGAAACACATCTGCCAGCAAGGCATCTCTGAGCATCATACTGTGATCCCATTTCCAAGCCCAAGCACCTTCAGTTTGATGGGTACGCCCTCAACAGAACCATGCTCGATCCCAGTGTTCTGCCTCAAGAAATAACTACATTCGCTCACTGTTAACGGCAAGAATACAGCGATAACGTCGGACGCACGCTGCAAATGTAGGGCCGAAGTGTCCGCCGTATGATTCTGTCCAAATTCCGAAATCACGACGGGCATACTTGTGGAATCGTGGATCCTTGAACCATATTTGTAGGAATTTCCATACGTCGGCAGCGGCTAGCTCAGATGTATCGACGGTTTCGGTTCCGTACGAAAACCCAACTCCGACGGGCTGGTCGATAAACAGGCTGCCGCACTAATCAGCTCTCCCAAGGGAAGTTGGGCATAATATAGACATACACGTTCGCTTCGTCATTCCAAGACGACGGATTCAGATGAACTCCGGTGCTATGGTTGTTGATACGACAAGGACCAAGCTCCTGAAACAACCCAGCCATGCTGGAACTCCCAGGCTAATGTAGTTCCTTCAGCATTGCAAAATCGATTCACGGACAGTATCACTCACACCACCATTGAACCAAGTGATGAGTGGAGCTTTGTCAGGGTTTCTGCGTGCGGCAAAAAACCAGAACCTATCGATAAAACACTTATAAAAACGAACAGAGTGAACCGAGGTGGAGACTGTGGAGTACAAACCAGATGCTCTTATCGGAAGCCAGATCACCATATCCGGAAGCCTGATAGACACCTGGCGTTGTTTCTGCCAAAACTGTCAATATGACAAAGCATACGTAGCAAAAGAAATGACCCCACCACATACGCCAGAATTCTCCGTTACACGAAGTTTTCCCGGGGTTGGCACTGGGAGCGCTGCGTTGTTCGAGAAAGTCTCATTCTGAGTCTTAAATTTACAAGCATCGGGGGAGGAAACACCACCAATGACCCCATTAACAACAGGGACTTGGTAGCAGCTAATTAGCGCGGGGAGAGAAAATATCGCAACGAACACGGAACGAAGAAGCATTTCGAGCGAGGAAAAAGGGCCTTACCAAGTCTGCGTGCTTTATACTGGGACCAATTATCCCCTGGTCCAGCCTCCTGGGGCGACTCGAACAATAGTCCGCCTAGTTTTCGGATTTGTGCTGCCTATACATTGATGCCAAGTGCAAGGCCAAGAGAGTCAGGCCCAAGACGAGGGGCGACCTTGGGGGCGACAATCCTACAGCTTCCAATCCTTATCAGGTAAGCGCCGCTGCGCTGGAAGGGTGCCAAGAAACTCGCGAGGTTGGCATGTCCAAGACGCATATTGGGCGCCTCGCTGGCTGTCCATGTGGTTTCGGTTTCGGTACGCGGTCTCTTGGCGTTTCACGTGACGCCATATATTGTGCCCGGGAATTGCCGTTCCAGTTCAAGAATGCGATTTTTGCGACTCTCACAATGGTCTGATACTGTACTGCATATGTTTAACTCAAGGCACATGCTTGCTGTAACTTGGCTTGATTACGACTGACAGCATACAATGACTGAAAGCGCGGCCTTCTGCCGCTTCTCTTCATCAAGATCGATGCAAGTAGCGTGCGCTCAGAAGCAGCCTCGAGCAGGCACCTGGGCACATCATCAAAAGGGAAGAGACAATGACGGGTGAACCCTCCCACATAGCCCGCGTAGCTGGTATTCCCATGTGCTGGCGGCTCCGCGGAGGTGGAGCCAGGCAGGCAGCCTGTTGATTCTGTTCTGGGGTCACGGTGGGACAACGCGCACTGCATCGCGCCCCGAGGCACGCCGCAGCTCTCGTCCCGGACTACAGCACTTTGCCTGCGTGCATATTCCACTTGCAAGATCCATACGTGCTGTGTGTCCCGCGCACCGCCTGTGATGGTCCGCAGGGGCTCGTGGCACTCTGTGGCTTTACTAGTAGCAAGAGTATAAATGATCCAGGAGAGATGAGGTACCAGTGACAGTCTCGGACATGAGCCGAGCCACCAGATGTCGAACGTTGGACCTGTATGCTAGTGACGGACAACTGTATGCTGTGCAGTATGTCGTCTTTTTCATTATGTACTACGTGCGTTGTGACCCCAGCCTGGCCCTAGAAAATCCGGAAATATCTTGACAGGTTTCGTGAGGATGCATTGATGCCAGTCTCAAGCGGGGTAGAGATTTGGTTCAGAAAAAACCTGCGAAATGATCGATTTGGTCGGTGTTCAAGCACGCACAGTATTATCTGTGGGATAATCTTTCGACGGCTGTATGGTCCATGTGAGACCTTCCGTGGTCTGGAGAAAAACACGCTGGAAGAAAGTCCTTCGACGCAAGGCGGGCTACACCGGCCGAGGGTGAGCTAGGGCTTGGTACAGAGGCGCAGCGGGACCTACCGCGATCGAATAGGGAGTCGCAACGGTGCTGTATTGGATACCGGGTCTCCGGGTAATGATACAAAAATCCACTATGCAGAGAGAAAAGAAAGACTCGCAGGTGAGTGGCTTATATACACTCGAAGAGCTATGCGAGAATTATAGTTAATGAGTAAATCAATGACCGTTTATCGAAGCACCTGTCTATTTGCAAATGATACTTATCCACACTACTTCGCATAATCCGTATCACATAACGTCTGCAGTCGAGGGAGGGATAAGAAAGTAGTACGATAATTTGACGATCGCACGACTTACTGTTCACTCTCTCCTCCATTTAGGCCTCTGCTACCGGTTGCTTCCTAAGATCTTCCTGAGGCTTTTCGGCTTCCAAGACTATGGTGTCGCCTGTGGCCTCCGAGCAGGCGCTTCCGGGGACTCTCGCCACTGGTACTCGACAATCGAAGACCTTTCCACGGCTTTCGTGCGTGTCACGGATCCAGATGCGGTTGTTGAGAGACACAAGGAGGGTGTTAGAATACCTGTCAAAAAGCGGATACGATCAGTTTTGTTTGTAAAATATAGATGAGATGATGAAGCGCTTATGGACTTACAGCTTCCCAAGTACATAAGTGCTGTAGAGCAGGTGATTAGATCATAAGACTTATTAGACGGGACGCATTACATACGGGCACAAATAGAAGTTTCTGTGCTGTGTCCGACGCGTCAATCTCGGCTGAAGAATGCTATGACACACGGAACCACTCACTTGGAACAGGCCGATCATCAACAATGACAGGATACCGACAGAGGCTGGACGAGCGTAAGAAGATAAGGAAGCGCATCATGAGATGGAAGCCTCGGAGATCCTTACTTGTCACCAAATTGGTCTCGACCGTCAATCTCACTATTCTCACAAAGATGTGATTGCTGAGGTTGCCGTCTCTAGTACAGACCCTTCTCAACTATGGGATCGGTACAGAACGATCAACTTCACTGGTAAATGATCCCGTAGACAGCAGACGAGACGAACTCACATGGTAAAGCATCGCGGATGCAATAAGCGAGTCAGAGAGCGTGTTTGCGGCGATCCAGGTCTGTTGGGGCACAGCCCCGCAGTTAGAGGTTTATCCACCTTATGAATTCAATGACTTTACCACTTCGAAGACGTCTATGCTTATCTTTTTCACCTGTCCATTCCCCATGTACGTCTGCTGCAATTGAGACATGTTCTGTGTGATGCAAAACGAAGGAAGCTCACGGAGATACTAGATGCAAACGCCCCTGATGCGCCAATAATGGAAAGCTACGGGAACGATGATTAAGTCGTTCGTGGACTTTGCGGACAAAGTTACCAGTAAGATGATAAAGCATAACCACCGTGATCGCTTCTCGCTGAGCACCAATATGCGATACACAAAAAAGAGCTGAACGCTTATAGCAACCACGGATCCCAGTATCGGCACGTCAAAGGAGGAAGCAAACGGGCTCAGGAGGTTGTGGAAATTGCCAAAGCTGGCGGCAAACCAGTAGTAGAGGTTGGCGCCGCTAAGTACTGTTTGTACTGTTTCCAGAAAGAATATACTATACACTACAAATTATTGTCAAGGAGAAGCACACTAAGGTGAGGAACTCTCGTGCCTAGTAATTTGATGTATTTAATGTCCCGGGGAAAGTTGTAGCTGTACACGTCTTTTGGTGCATAAAGACATAAACAAGCTGGTCAGGTTTTGGAGAGATAAGGCTCACAGAATTGGACTACCAGAACGCCATACAGGAACCAGTTCCAAACGGCTCCCAGAAGCTATTGGAGGGGAAGGCATAAAGGGTCGAAGATGAGACGAAAATCATCGAACGTACTTGGGGCGCAGCACTGGAAAGGATCAGCTCAACTGATATCCACAAGCAGATATAGTACAACGATCCTTACAAACTTTCGATTTCCCTGAGGGGGATAGGTGGAGGGCCCGACATGAACAATTAGTACAGTATATCGTCGATCAGCGGATGAGTGATAGACGGCTTGCAACAATCTGGAGAGATCGTTCTGTACTTTGGCCCAAAGATTGACAATTTGCAGTATGTTACTGATACTGAACCTGAAATGCGGCCATTATAACTGAGATCAGCACGAAGAACCCCATCGATACATGAGCCGAGCCGCCCGAACGCGACCCGCCTATAAGCTCACGTCTAAATTATTGTACCTGTGTTCATGGCAACATTTGATGGTAGGAAGGACAACGTTGTCCGTGGGCCGCAGGGAGGGTGAGAAAGTCGAAACGAGCACGCGCTCTCTCATTTGAATGTGACGCCACTGACAGCTCCGCAGCTGATGTTGAGAAGACTTGATAGAGGGGTGAACAACCTATGAGGATCCAGGACGCATTCAAGAATCATGTCGCCAACCAATTTCAGGCGGAGAAAATATTCAACTTGGTAACGTGACTGGTCTGGGTTCACGGGACCGTTTCCCCAGCCAATGGGAGTAATGAGATTTTTTGGTCAGGAACCAAGTCAGGAACACATATTGGAACGTATTAAGGCACATACAATATTCAACTAGGTGCCCCGGAAACCACCGCCAAACGGCGAGGATGATCATCAATCAGCTACAACGGATCAGTTGAAGGAAGTCAAACAGGAACAATCATGGGGGGTGTTGCTACGTGTATCACTAGGCTAGGCTCAAGACTAGGCTGCCTTGCCGTGTGGACTGCTGCAGGTAACGCTTCATTAGACTCTCGCTTTTGCGGTGCGCGTGTTTCTGAATCTTCAGAGTCCCTGCTCCATTCCCCCGTCGCCTCGATTTGCGTAGAATCGTAGAATCATCATGGTGAATGAGTAATAACACTGTACGTGCCAGTGGAGCCACCTCACCCGTGGAGTCGTGGACCGAGATGAATAGAAACCCCAAACCGGTCAATTTGGCCAGTATTCAAGCACGCACTGTAATAGTCACTAATATCTGCAAGTAGTCTTCCCATGGCTTTACAAATCTATGTGGGACGCTTAACTATCAGGAGAAGAACTCGCTCAGAAGCTTTTGGACGCTTGGCGGGCTACACTCACCGAGGCAAAGTTGGGGGTTTGGTGCGGACGAGTTGCGGGACCGCAACAAGACGCTCGAATAGGTAGTCGCAGGTTTGTTGTATCAAATATCGTGTCTCCGGGCAATAATACAAAAATCATGATAAATAAATCAATGACTGCCGCTTGGAAGGGTCCGTCTACTCGCAAACCATAAATAACACCACCAATTCGTATAATTGGCATCACACAATGTCGGCATTTGCGGGACCTGCTACTTGACCTGCTAAGGCATAAGAAAGTCGTAATATGATGTGACGATCACACGACTCACTCATCTCCCTCTCCTCTACTTCTGTCTCGGCTACTGGTTGCTTCATGAGATCTATCTCATGCTTTTCAGCTACAAGGGTCGTGCTGTCCTTAATAGCTTCCGGGCAGGCACAGCTAGAGACCGTCAACACTTGGCAATCAAAAACCTTTCCGTTTCCACCGGTTTCATACGAATCGCGGACTGAGATACGATTGTTGAGAGACACGAGGAGGGTGTTGGAGTACCTGTCAAATGGCGGAAACTGTAAGCCATGTGTGTATGATGAATGAGGTGATAGAGCGCTGTGAGCCCTTACAGCTTCCCAAGTACATAAGTACTGTAGTAGAGCAGGTAATATCATAGATCACGAAACATAAAATGGATCAGATGACAAGAATGACAAGGATTTGTACAAATGAATCCAATACATACGGGCACATATACCAGTTCGTTCCCTATGTTCGAGGCGTGAAAGTTGGTTGGAGGACGCATGACGCAAGAAACCACTCACGGCGAACACGACGATCATTACCAACGATACGATACTGACAGATGCTAAACGAGCGTGAGATGAGGGAATCACGTCATGTCTTCGAAACCTCTGAGATCCTTACTTGTCACCAAGTTGGACTCGACCGTCAGTCTCACCATGCTCACAAGGACGTGGCGGCTAAAGGTGCCATCCTTGGTCCAGATCCTTCTCAACTATGGGTCGACATAAAAAATTCAGCTTCAAACGATCTCGTAGACAACAATTGAGACGAGCTTACATGATAAAGTATCGCGAATGTAATAAGCAGGTCAGAGAACGTGTTTGCAACGACCCAGGCCTGGTGTGGCGCAGCCAAGTAGTTAGAAAGGTAATACATCTCGCATATATGATGGTTTTACCATTTCGAACATAGCTATGCTCAATGCATCCTCAAATCCACCCACGAAGTACGGCTGCTGCAATTGAGACATGTTCTATGTGACGCGAAACGGAGTCGGCTCACATAGATCCCCGATGCAAACGCCCCTAATCCGCCGATAACAGAGAACTACAGGAAAGATGTTATGAGTCATTCTGGGAATTTTGGGGACGAAGTTACCACACAAATAGTAACGCATAGCCACCGCGATCGCTTCTCGCTGAGCACTGATATGCGATAAACAAAGAAGAGCTGAACGCTTATAGAAACCACGGATCCCATTAACGGCACGTCAAAGGCCGAAGCAAACGGCCTAAGGAGGTGGTCGACATTGCCAAAGCCGGCAGCAAACCAGTAGTAGAGGTCTGCACCGCTAAGTACTGTCTGTACTGTTTCTAAAAGAATATACTATTTACTAAAAACGTTTTGTCAGGGAGAGATATGTGGAGATGGGCTGAGGAGTTCTCGTGCCTAGTAGTTTGATGTACTTAATATCCCGGGGAAAGTTGTAGCTGTACACGTCTTTTATGCACAAAAATATAAGCCAGCAGGTCAGTTTTAGCAGTGAGGACACTTACAAAACTGGACTACCAAAACACCATAGAGGAACCAGTTCCAAACTGCGCCCAGGAGCTACGAGAGGGGACGGCATAAAGTGCCAGAGATAAGATGGAAATCGTAGGACGTACCTTGGGCGCAGCGCTGGAGAGGAATTAGCTCAACTAGTGCACAAGCAGATACAACGATCCTTACAATTCTTCGACATTAATGTCCTGATCGTTCGAGTAGCTCGACATAAACAGATATGTCCTTGATCAGCGGAGAAATGATAGATGGCTGGCAACAAAGTGGAGAGATCTTTCTAACTTGGCCCAGAGATTGAGGACTTGCGGTACTATCTCTGCAGATACTGAGATACAGCCGTTATAACCAAAACTGGCCCGAAGACCCCATCGATACATAAATGAGCGCAACCCGCTGATAAGCTCATGTCCAGATTGTTGCACATGTGTTCATAGCAACATCTGATGGTAGGAAGGACAGCTTTCAAGTTGTCCGTGGACAACGTCGAGAGTGAAAAAAACGATACGAACACGCATCTTCCCAACTTCACATTCAATGAGTAGGCGCCACAGGCAGCTGATTCTCAAGAAGGCTTGACAGGTCGAGGGACAGCCCTACGACGTCGACGCAATAGTTGCGTAGGTTGCCGCGGTCCACTGCAGTGCAAAGTTGGCACCGCGACGGCTCGTCTCGCAAGTTCGGAGCACGACCCGGCAGATGACTAATGTTTTCACACGTATTAGTTTCCTCCCCAACTGCCAGCAGTCCACATTCCTTTCGACAGATATCGGGGGGACTGGATATTACTTCTAAGATCTGAAACCCGATCGGAGTGAGTCAAGTTGCTCTTTGAACGACGCATCAAGCGCTAAAAGCGACCTGGAACGTACACGAAAACGACTATTACTGTAGTACTACCGCTTGGTTGGGCACCATCTAAACTCTTCTGTTGCGATTCCCCATTGTCAACCACGTGTTTCCGGCAAGTTGCAGCTGTTTTCGATCTAAGCATCGGAACACAGAGCATAAGCAGCACAATGAATATCAATCAGTTTGACTCCTCACTGCCAAGTACTCGCCGCCGCGTATCGCACAAACTCGTGCACGCACCTAAAGTGTGCTACTTCCCAAATTCGCCACTGGGATAGCTGCGACACGTGCGGACGACCAGCGGGTAATTAAGATCGTGCTCGCGTGGGAAGTCGCAAATGTACTGTATTGGGTAATCGGGTCTCTAAGTAATGACACAAAAATGCAATGTGCGAAGAGAAAGAACGGCTCGCCATCGGGTATTACATGCACCCGAGGAACTATAAGAAACTTAGAACTGATAATTCAGCCAAGGACCGCCGTGTCGAGGCGTCTGTCTACCTGCAAACCATAAACGAAACCACTAGTTCGTATAACCGCATCACACAATGTCTGCATCTGCGGGACCTGCTCGGTAATAAGAAAGTAGCACTTTGACATAACGATCACGACACTCACTGTTCACCCTCTCCTCTACTTCGCCTTCTGCTACCAGTGGCTTTATCAGATCTTCTTGAGTCGTTTCGGCTTCCGGGTTCGTGGTGTCCTTGGTGGCTTTCGAATCCGTTATTACTTGGCAATCAACAACCCCTCCGCGCGCTTCATACGAGTCCCGGAAAGAGATGCGATTGTTGAGAGAGACAAGGAGGGTGTTGGAATACAGCTTCCCGAGCACATAAGTACTATAGAGCGGTGATTTCAATCATCATAAAGTATATCAGGTGACACTCATGACAAAGATTTGTACAAATGAAATAGGATACTTACGGGCACACATACCAGTTCTTCTCCTATGTTCGAGGCGTCAATCTCGGCTAAAGGATGCACATGACGAAGGAACCACTCACGGGGAACAAGGCGATCATTAGCAATGATACGATACTAACAGAGGCTGAACGAGCATGAGACGAGGGTAGCGCATCATGACATCGAAGCTCAGTCGAAGCTTCAACGATCAATTGTCGGAGATGCTTACTTGTTACTAAATTGGTCTCGACCATCAGCTTCACTATGCTCACAAGAACGTGATTGCTGAGATTGCCGTTCGTAGCCCAGATCCTTCTCAACTGCGGGATCGGCGTAGAACAATCAGGTTCTAATGATCCCCCAAGTCGAGACGAACTTACATAATAAAGCATCGCGGATGTAATAAGCAAGTCAGAGACGGTGTTTGCGGCGATCCAGGTCTAGTAGGGCACAGCCACTCAGTTATAAAGTAATTCATCTCGTTTAATGGCTTTACCGTTTCGAAGATCTCCAGGGCTATTCCTTCCATAAATCCATCCAGGACGTACGACTGCTGAAATTGAGACTTGTTCTGTGGTGCGAAATGGAAGGGCTCACAAAGAATCCCACTGCAAATGCCGCTAATGCGCCGGTAATGGAGACCTACGGGAAGGGTGAAACGTCGTTCTAAGAACTTTGCGGACGAATTTACCAGACAGATAATAATGCGTAGCCATCGTGATCGCTTCTCGCTAAGCACCGATATGCGATACACGAAAAAGAACTGAACGCTCAGAGAAACCACAGCTCCCATTATCGGTACGTCCAAGAAGGTAAGAAACGGCGAAGTGAGGTGGTCGACATTACCAAAGCCGGCAGCAAACCAGTAGTAGAGGTCTGCGCCGCTAAGTACCGTTTGCACTGTTTCCAGAAGGAATATACCATACACTACAAAACGTATGTCAGGGAGAAATACGTGGTAATGAGGTGAGAAATTCTCGTACCCAATAGCTTGATATACCTATTGTCTTGAGAGAAGTTGTAGCTGTACACGTCTTTTTGTGCAAAACGATATAAGTAAGCTGGTAAATTGGGGATGGTACTCACAGAACTGGACTACCAAAGCACCATAGAGGAACCAATTCCAAAGCGCGCCCAGAAGCTATGGGAAGGGAAGGCATGAAGGGTCGAAGATGAGGTAGAAATCATAGAACATACTTGGGGTGCAGCTCTAAAGAGAAGGATCAGCTCGACTAGTATGCACAGGCAGATACAACGATCCTTACAGTTCTTGTAAATTGGAAGGAGTAGGGAACAGCACAGATGGCATGAGCTAATGTATTGTTGATCAGGCGGAGGAATGTCGGATGGCTCGCAATGATCAGGAGAGATAGGATTATACTACTTCGGGTCAGAGTTGAGAACTTGCGGTATTTCTGCCGATGCTCACATGCAGCAATTATAGCTAAGACTGACCCCATCATATAGGAAGAGAAGAATCCCACAGATGCATAAGTTGAACGCGACCCGCCTATGAGCTCACGGATAAATTATTGTGTATGTGTGCATGGCAACGTTTGATGGTAGAAATGACAACATCGTGCATGGGTGAGAAAAGTAAAACGAGGACGCCTCCTCTCATTGAAGGAACAGGCGCCAGAGGACGATAAGACTTCAGGGGGAGCAACGAACACCGCACTGGCACGACGTTCGAGCAAGGAATGACAATGATGTGGACTCGTTGATAATTTGTTACTAACCAATTTCAAGCTCGGAGGCAGTTGACTTGGGAGCCATCGCGTGCCTTCGTCTTGACATTGAAGGTCCCACCGCGGTGGCAACGACGCGTCTGACTCGGTCCGAAACGAGTTGGGCAGACTGAGTAGCAGGAGATCAAGGGAAAAGGTACCAGGCATTGTGAGGTCGATCACGGAGACAGTAGATTGAGATCAGACCCGGGTGGCTCGGCCATCTGAGTTTGACGTCGAAAGGGTCTGCTGGTTACTGGTAACTGTATGCTGTACAGTACGTACAGTACTAGCTGCCCAGTGGGAAACAACCAGGATCCGGCCCGGCCCGGAACAATCCCGAATTTTGATTGGATCATTGGTCACGTACGGTTCAGAACACACCGTAAAACTGGTGAGTAATCTCTCCATTGCGTGAGTTGATGAAATAGCCATTATCTTCTATGCCTGGCGCGGCGGCGCCACCTGTTATATCGCGCCTGAGAGTTCTGATTTCATAGTACTGTATGTCACGTATCAATTTCATCTCATCCTCAGACTGTGAAGGGTCTGCTACCCCCTGCGTCTATCCTGCGGGTCATCTTGGGGACTTTTCGAGCTTTCTTTACTCGGTAGGGTGAATATCAATTACTTTTGACCCCTCGCCGAACGCCTTCATAACACGCGCAGTGGTGCAAGCGCTACATCGGGTAAGCGAGAGCGATTTGCTGCGGTCCGTGCGAATGAGCCGCGACCTCGCAAGCACTTAAGATCATGCTCGCGTAGGTAGTAACAAGTGTGCTGCATTGGGTATCGGGCCTCAGGCTCTGGGAAATGATACAAAATCCCACTATGCGGTCCGTATAATCGGCATTACACCATGTCCGTATCTGTGGGACCCGCTCGAGGCAGTACTATGATATGACAGTCACACAAGTCACTGTTCACCCTCTCCTCTACCTCGTGAGATCTATCTAAGGCTTTCCAGAGACCCCTTCGAGGGTTTCATATGAGCCGCGGAAAGAGATGCGATTGTTGAGAGACACGAGAAGGGTGTTGGAATACCTGCCAAATGCGGATGCGGTCAGCTTTATGTGTATGATATCAATGAAACGATGAAGCGCCGATGAGCCTTACAGCTTCCCGAGCACATAAGTGCTGTAGAGCAAGTGATTTCGGCCATGAAATTTTATCAGATGAAACTCATGAGTCATGACAAGGATTTGTAGAAATGAACCAGATACATACGGGCACACATACCAGTTCTTCTCCTATGTTCGAGGCATCAATCTCGGCCGAAGGATTCACATGACGCAAGGAACAACTCACGGGGTACAGTGCAACCATCAGTAATGCTACGATACTGACAGTGGCTGAACGAGCGTGAGACAAGGGTAGCGCATTATGTCATCGGAGGTCCTTACTTGTTACCAAATTGGTCTCAACCGTCAGTCTCACTATGCTCACAAAGACGTGACTGCTGAGGCTACCGTCTTTAGCCCAGAGCCTTCTCAACTGTCGCATTGAATAATCAACTTCCTGATCGTATACGGCTGTCAAAACAAGCTTACATGATAAAGCATCGCGGATGCAATAAGCAAGTCAGAGACCGTGTTTGCCCCGATCCAGGTCTGGTGGGGCACAGCCACTCAGTTAGAGAAGTAACTCGTCTTGCTTGTTTAACAGCTTTACCATTTCAAAGACCTCCAGGCCTTTTCCCTCAAGAAATCCTTCCTGTAAGTACGTCTGCTGCAGTTGAGACGTTTTCTGTGTGCGTAAGGTGGATGTGGCTCACAAAGATGCCCACCGCGAATGCCGCTACTGCGCCGATAATGGAGACCTACAGGAAGAATGATGAGGTTGTTCTGGGACTTTGGGGATGAAGTTACCAGACAGATGATAACGGATAGCCATCGTGATCGCTTCTCGCTAAGCACCGATATGCGATACACGAAAAAAAACTGAACGCTTAGGGAAACCACGGCTCCCATGATTGGCACGTCCAAGAAGGTAAGAAACGGCGAAGTGAGCTGGTCGACATTACCAAACCCAGCGGCAAACCAGTAGTAGAGGTCTGCGCCGCTAAATATCGTTTGCACCGTTTCCAAAAGGAATATACCGTAAACTACAAAACGTATGTCAGGGTAAAGCACGTGACGACGAGGTAAGGGATTCTCTTGCCCAAAAGCTTGATGGGCCTATTGTCCCGAGGGAAGTTGTAGCTGTACACGTCTTTTATGACCGAAGATATAAGCAAACTGGTCAGGTTTAGTAGGGATGAGACTCACAGAACTGGACTACCAGAGCACCATAGAGGAACCAATTCCAAAGCGCACCAAGAAGCTACGGGAAGGGAATGCATGAGGGGTCGAAGATGAGGTGAAAATCATGGGACATACTTGAGGTGCAGCTCTGAAGAGAAGGATCAGCTCGATTGGTGCGCACAAGAAGATATAACTATCCTTACAATTCTTGGATTTTGGAAGGGGTATCGAACGGGAGGGCATGCACACGAGCCAGCATGAGCTAATGAATCGTTGATCCAGCGGAGGAATGACAGATGGGTTGCAAAAATTAGGAGAGATAGCTAGAGGGTAAGAATTGCAGTATCTTTTCCGACGCTGGGATGCAGCCATTATAGCTGAGACTGGCACAGTGGCAGTGACCCATCACATGGGATAAGAAGAACCCAACCGATGCACGAGTCAAATGCGACCCGCCGATGTTCATATCCAAATTCTTGTGCATGTGTTCATAGCAACGTTTGATGGTAGGATGGACAGCATTGTGCATAAGTGAAGAGCGAAGCGAGGACGCGTCCTCTCATCGAATAAGCAGGCGCCAGATGACGCTCGAGAAGACTTCACGGGACAACGAACAGCCCCACGAAGTTCAAGCATGTGGACGCATTGTTTCCAACCAATTTCAAGCTCAAGTCATTTAACTTTGGAAGTCATCGCGCGCGTTCGACTCAACGTTAAAGGTCCTACGCGGTCACAGTGGCAAGGAGTCCGTATTAGTTAGGGCAGGAATAGAATGATGATAAAAAATTTTGTAGGGCATCACGAGGACCATCGAGAAGGAGTATTGGATTCAGACCCGGGCGGTTCGGTGTTCTGGGGTTAGACGTCGAACTGGAATGCTGGTTACTGCCAGTGGCAAGTGGCGACTTCTGACCGGGCCTCCGGGCTCCGGTTCGGCCCCGGAAAAGCCCGAATTCTTTCAGGCTCGACCCTGCAAGATGCGTTCCTGATGCGCTGTCTCCGCCAGTCCCAAGCAGTATGACTCCAATCAACTTGGCTGGTATTCGAGCGCACTTAATATCTGTGAGTAAATCTTCTATGGCTGCTCAAGTCGATGAAATACAACTTATACAGATGAGATGACTTCGGTCTTCTAAAGTGTCAGTACTGTGCCACCTGTCATAGCCTCTTGCATAGCCTGCTGAGCCGACCTCACAATTTGATTTCAAATGACCCGTACCCAACCAACCAATGCAACCAACGCCATCCTCAGGGCCGTCAAGGGCCTGGTGACACCTGCATCTATGCTGTGTCCTCTCGGGACTGTTTTACCTTTCTATTGCTGCCAGCCTCAAACTCCTTTTGCACAACGCCCGTTTTACATGAAGTCTGCCCCATTAACCTTACAGTAACCGTGGCAGGAGGAATATCCATCATGTCATTTGACGTTTGCACATCGCACGTCACGTGCCACGCACCAACTTTAAAGTCCGCCGCGCACTGTTGATCTGATCGCCCCAGCAGGTCTCCTCCAAAAGCAATCGATGGACGCGCTCTCAGGCTCTTGAAAACACAACTCCACTGCCACTAGTCCCTACCTCGTTCACCTTCATCCTATCTCCATGTCACCCTCCGTCCTCCCGCCTACTGGCATGCATGCACACACTACAAATTTTTTTTCATTTGCTCTCTCTGACGGAGACCAAGACATCATCGCGAGAATACGCGAGGGAAGGGAACCGCGCCAGAGGGAGCGTCTGTTTACTCTAACCATAACTCGCGGTTGCAGATCCAGTGTCGGCTGACACGCCCACCGAGACGCTGCGCGTTTTTCGTGAGCACATGCTGCTAGCTTCCTGCGGAGCTGACTGAGCTGACGCGTATGAACCGGGCGGCGGTGAGGGCGACGTTTATATCTCTGACTGTTGTTGCACAGGTATGTTTTGGCATCTACTGGGACATCAATGGACCGGAAAGAGCTTTCTCCGAACGTCCTCGGATGCCTAGGCGGGCTACACTAGTTGGGTGATGGCGAGCTACGACTTGGTGCGGACGAGCCGCGAGCACTTAGAAACGCGCTCCCATATGTAATCGCAACTAATGCTGTATTGGGTATCGAGTCTCGCTTAATGATACACAAATCCACTGTCAGAAGAGAAAGAAACAGCAATGCTCGGTCGCCCATATGCACGCAAAGAACTTGAACGAAGATCTAACCAACAAGAAACCGATGACCGCTGATTACGGCGCACTGTCCGTCTGCAAGTCATAAATAGCACACCATCAGTCCGCCATACTGCCACGTCAAACACACAGATCGATCCGCGGCGAAATCAGAATCAAGCTATGTCTGCCGCCGAGGGAACTGCTCAGGACAATGAAAAAACAGTAAAATCAAAGTCACGCGACTCACTGATGACCCTCACGTCCGTGTCGGCCTCTGCTAGCGGATGCCTCATGGAAAGTTTCTGCTGCTTCTCGGTTTCCGTGAGCATGACAGCCATTGTGGATTCTGAGCGGGCGCTATCAGGGAGTGTCACCACATCGCAATCGACGGCGCCTCCGCGGGAACCAAAAGCTTCGCGGATCGAGATACGATTGTTGAGGGACACGAGGAGCGTATTGGAATACCTGTGAAATGGCAGATGCGGTCAGCCATGTGTATGATGAGAAGATGATGGCTGATGGTCCCTTACAGCTTCCCAAGTACGTAAGTGCTGCAGTACATGTAATATGAAAGTGATCAGATGATATAACGTGAGACAAGTTTCGTGTGGAGAAATGAATTTAGATACGTACGGGCACACGAACCAATTCTTCTCCTGTGTTTGGTCAATCCTGGCTGAAGAAGGCACATTGTACTGAACCACTCACAGGGTACACGGCAACCATTAGCAATGATACAATGCTAACAGAGGCTGAACGAGCGTGAGACAAAGGTGGCGCGTCATGATATTGAAGCATAGCTTACTTGTTACCAAATTGGTCTCAACTGTCAGTCTCACTATGCTTACGAGGGCGTGACCGCTGAAGCCTTCCCTAGCCCTGAGCCTTGACAACTGAGGGATCAGCGCAGGAGGGTCAGATAATTTCTATATAACATCCGAAACATACATGATAAAGCATCGCTGATGCAATAAGCAAATCAGAGACTGTGTTTCCGATGAGCCAGGTCTGTTGAGCAATAGCCACTCAGAGAGGCAATCAATCTTTTATATCTGATGACTTTACCAAGGCGAGGACCTTCAATGTTCGTCCACTAGCAAATTTCCCCCGAACGTGTGTCTGCTGCAGTTGAGTCATGTTCCAGGTGACGGAAACTGTGGGAACTTACATAGGTACCCCCCGTGAAAGCCGCTACTGCGTCGACAAAGGAGAACTAAGAAGAAGATAAGATATTCTTATATATGGAATTTGAGATTTGGAGGGAGTAGTTACCAGACAGATGATAACGCATAACAACCACCATCGCTTTTTGCTTAGCACCCAGATACGATAAACGAAGAAGAACTGAACGCATAGAGAAACCACTGATCCCATTATCGGCGTGTCAAATGCAGAAGCATACGGCGTGGCGAGGTGTTCGACATTGCCGAAGCCGGCAGCGAACCAGTAGTAGAGGTCTGCGCCGCTGAGTGCAGTTTGCAGTGTTTCCAGAAGAAATATACTATAAACTACAAAAGGTATGTCAGAGAGAAGCACATGGCGACGAGGTGAGAAATTCTCGTGCCCAGCAGCTTGATGTACTTATTGTCCCGGGAAAGTTGTAGCTGTACACGTCTTTTTATGCACAGAGATATAAGCAAGCCGGTCAGGTAAATTGTGGATACCGCTCACAAAACTGAACTATCAAAGCACCATAGAGGCACCAGTTCCAAACGCCCCCCAGAAGCTACGGGAGGGAAAGGCATGAGCCTTCGAAGGTGAGATAAAAATCATGAGACGTACTTGAGGTGCAGCACTAGAGAAAAAGGTAAGCTTGACTGGTATGCACAAGTAGATATAATGAGCCTTACAATTCTTGGATGTTGGGAGGGATAGGCGGGGGCGGCGGCATGGTCTTATCGATTATTGACGAGTGGACGAATGATATACGGCTTGCAACTATCGGGAGAGATAGAACACTGGTTAGGTCCAGAGGACGAGAGCCTGCGTTAGCTGTGTCGATGTTGGATTGCAGCAGTTATAACGGAAACTGGCCATCAGATGGGATGGAACGAACTCCCACCAGAGAATATATGAATGGGCGTTTCAGTGGAGCATCACTGCGGCTAGATTCTTGGCTCGCGCTTCCGATCCACGTATGATCGTGCGCATTTCCTGAAACGTGTTCCATTGGCGCCTTATAGGCCAAAAGAAGGAGGGGTGGGAGGCCGGATAACACATCCATCACTGGTTGTCGCGTATTGCGTCCTGATAACATTGATGATCAAGTACGTGGACACAAGTCACATCAAATATACGCGGCGGAGGTTCACCACTGATTGACGATGGGAGGAAGAGGTTACACGACTCGGAAGAATGGACCAGCGGCAAAGTCTGTGGGTGGGAAAACTCGATGCGAAACAAGCGTGCGTCCTCGGGATCTCACTTCAGAAACAGCCAATGCTTGAAAGAACTTGGAAAAAAGGTAAAAAACAGTCCTGGGACGTCCATGGACACGGGTGCATGAATCGTGGCGTGAATACCTTGGGAGTAAAAAGTTAAACACATACGTATCGGGCCGGAAAAGCCGGTGCCTGCGTGATCGAGTCGCATGAACTTGTCCTTCACTAGCTTCACTGTTTCTCACCCTGTCGCCACTATTCTTTCTTTTATAGCCATTGATCATCAGTGATTCAAATGAATTTCATCTATAATCTTTAGGGTGGCACGACACAACGGAACGGGTTTCCGAGCCTTTTGTCGGATCTCGTGGTTCGGTTCCCTTCGAGGACGTGAAGCAAAAAGGTGAGTACGCTTCCATCACTAATTTGGTGTTTTGCGGAAGAAATGCGCCGCCGTGCTGACTTTGACTCGCACTTGTATTCGTGCTCCCACGGAACAGCGGTGCATGGCGAACTTGGACCAAGGACACAAGTTACTTGACGGAGGGTACTCGAACATGCCGCAGCCGCAGTTTACCAATAAATTCTTCAGATACGTGTACCGAGAACTGTGGCGATTGATTATCGTTGAGCTGGATTAAAATTGGGATGCGGATGCGGATTTGCTGCCAGAATCGTTTTGGTCTCTTTTTTAATTCGGCTCTTTGTTAAACTTGCTACTAAGAATTTCTCAAGGTAATTCTACCCGAGCCCATCTTTCAACTATCTAACCGTTACAATTTGAAGGAGAAAAGGGAATCCTATTCGTGCAAATCCTCATTATCTCCGTGACTGTTGTAGTTATTGGGTTCCTGGAGGTATTTGTTTACAGCTTACCCTGATTTGAGGGTCCGATTATAACATCAACAGCGGGGCTTCCCCTTGCTGTCACATTAACCTTGGCCTTCGCAAAAAAACGAATGACAAGGCAGACAAGAAGGAACCTTCTTGTCCGCGTGCTTGGGTCATGCGAGACCATGGCAAATTCCTCGCCAAGTTTGTTCGCAGGCTTGATGAGACACCAAGCAATGAAGATACAAGCTGTCCAAACGCAAGCAACTTCGCTGTCGATTTATTGGACCTTAATACAGCTTTGCATCCAACTAACAAAGCTATTCAATACTTTTATTGCCATCAACTCGACCGCTGTCACCAACTGAGCCGCCTCAGCATTGCTCTTCATTGCCGGAGCTGATGTTTTCGTACGCCTTATGATAGGATGCTTAGCTCGGGGCCTCGGGTATTGTTGCGCCCATCCGACGGCAAATAATTCTGTGCTGTATCAGCGCATGCTGGAACCCGCGGATAGATGCATGATACAGATTGTCGAGGGATATCATGGGGATGTACATTTGGGTGCCTTTTCACGACATGCTGATCTGGAGCTCAAATTTTCGGAAGCCTCTCATGAGGCATCCATTAGCCGAGGCCGATGCGGACGTTGGGCCATCAGTGCACCGCGTGACTTGATTTTACCGCTTTCCTCATTGTCCTGAGCAGTACCCTCGGTGGCGGCAGACAACACAGCAGCGTGATTCTGATTTCGCCGCGGATCTGATCTGTGTGTTTTGACATGGCACTGATGGCAGTACGGACTGATGGGGTGTAATTTATGGTTTGCAAACGAACAGGCGCCTGTGAATCAGCAGTGGCAGTTCTGTGTGCCAGTGATTACTATAAGACTCAGGCTAGAACACTGACAAGAAAGGCGCTTGTATTCGAGACAATGATGCTGTCATGCTGAATGCTTGAAGCTTGATTGCCTCCTTAACGGGCTGGAGGTCAGTTTATATACTTGAGAGTCATATACCTAGTGCCGTACTAGCATTCATGTCTATCACTTTCATGGTTATCAAGTGTTTCGCGCTCATGAGCGAAATTCCTGTAGGCGAATCACGTGTGTGGACACGTGGCAGGGCTCAACCCTCTGCCCAACTCTCGTCCAAGCAAGAATCTGCCATCATCTCAGTCTCTGTACAAACAAACTCCTCGCTTCCGCCCTTATGTCTCACTCTCACTTCGCTGCCTCCTCGTCATCCAATTTCCAACTGATCATCAATAATGCGCTAAATGCGTATAAAAAACACACAAAAGAGGACCTACTCGCCCATCCACTCGCCTCCCGGCTCCAGACCTGCGAGTCTCCCGGTGACATTCTCGCCATCCTTCAGCAACAAATTCAGGGGCTAGATCAGTCTCGAAGTAGCGATGATCGGTGGACCAAATGGCTCAATCCAACTATGAGTGTCCTTTATTCCCTCTCCTCGACCCTTGGAGAGGGTGTTTCTCTTGTGAGCCTCAGAACATGAATTTGTCTGAGATTTTAGTTCTCAGTTTATGGCAGGTATTCTCACCTGGGAAAGTTGTATTTGCCGGTGTTGGTGTCTTTCTCATGGTGCGCATCCTTCATAATATTTCTGCACAGCCAATATAGCGCTTACATCTCATAGGCGGCTAAGGATGTTCGGGGAGACCAAGATATACTCTTTGATGTCTTGGAGCGCATGGGAAGTTTTTTGCAACGTCTCGAGATCTACACAGAAGTGCCGGCGACCACGGAAATGATGGATACTATCATTCAGATAATGGTCGAGGTTCTCTCCATACTTGGGATTGCGACAAAGGAGATCAGACAAGGCCGGATGAGTGAGTAATTCATCATGAGTATGTCACCGTTGACCGAAGGATGTCAGAAAAATTTGGGAAGAAGCTGATCGGAAGGACCGATATGGAAGATGCGCTGAAGAGGTTGGACAAGTTGACACAAGAGGAAGCTCGAATGGCTGCTGCACAAAACCTGAAGGTGACGCATACCGTTGATGAGAGAGTGAAGGGAGTCGCGAATATGGCGGTAGCCATCGACAATAGGGTGGCCATGGTGGACAACCGAGTGGCCGGCGTCGATGGCCGAGTGGCCAGGGTCGACGACAGGGTGGCCCGTGTCGACGACAAGGTCGCCAGCGTCGATGATAAAGTCACAAGCGTCGATGATAAAGTGACCAGCGTCGACGATAAGGTCGCCGGCATCGACAATACGGTGAAAGACATCGACGCTAGGGTGGTCAGTGTTGATGACAGAGTTGTGGTGGTCGATGACAAGGTCGCCGAGATCATACATGGTGGGCAAATCATTTTTCAGTCGAGCTTAAGAATTGTTTAATTTGAATCGCTCAGATGGAAAGGAAGCAAAGCAAATCATGAAGCAAACAGCCAACGATTTAGATCTAGCGAAAAGTTTGTCACCACCTAATATTTCATTGCCGAGACCGACAGTATATTGTAGGCGACCAGCTGCGACGGGACATTCAACATTGGCTCTCTCCCCCGACCCTTCGATAAATCACAATTTCGTTCGGAAAGCACGACATAGTGGGACCGCTGCATGGTTCTTCGAGAGCAGTTCATTAGCAGAATGGAAAGCGACGGGGTCTCTCTTGTGGATTCATGGTAAACGTACGTTTTCGAACCCCCGACGAGCGCCTTGAGCACTAATAACTCATTGATATTAAAGCGGGGGCGGGAAAAAGCACGCTTCTGTATGTTATCACTGTATGTATGGGTGTGTTCGAGGCTATTTATGGTGCCTGTTAGATCCGCAATCGTTCAGGACCTCAAGGGCATGCATGCAGCTGGATTGGCCATGATGGCCTACTACTATTTTGATTTTCGGGATGTCAAGAAACAAGACTGCTATGGCCTCCTCTCCTCCCTTATTTTACAGCTTTCTACCGAATCACATTCTCGTTTCAACATCCTCTCCCAGTTATATTCGGACCATGGTCGCGGTGTAGAAAAGCCCGATATCGACACGCTTAAGAAGTGTATGACGGACATGCTCAGTCTGCAGGGGCAAGCCCCAACCTATATCGTTATCGACGCTATTGACGAATGTCCGAATCTGTCGGGGACGCCATCCGCCCGTGAGGAGGTCCTGGGGGTGATTGAAGAACTTGTTGATTTGAAACTTCCAAACGTACATCTATGTGTGGCTAGCCGGCCGGAGATGGATATTCGAAAGGTGCTTGAGCCGTTGACGTCTCTCAAGATTTCTCTTCACGACGAGAGCGGGCAAAAGGTGGACATAATCGAGTACATCAAGTCTGTTGTCCGTTCAGACCGGAGCATGCAGAGATGGAAAGAAGAGGACAAGCAACTCGTCATCGATACTCTGTCTGACGGAGCGGATGGCATGTAAGTCGTCTCGTACCTCGTTTCTCGTTTTGGTTTGCAAAGGGCGCTCAACTGATCTTGTAGGTTTCGGTGGGTTGTCTGCCAGGTTGACAGGCTCCGTCGCACATTTCCTGCGAGTATTCGGGGCGTGTTGAACGACTTGCCGAAGACGTTGGACGAAACATATGGCCACACACTGCTGGGAATCGACGAGGAGAAACGAGAATATGCACAGCGACTTTTCCGATGTCTCACTGTGTCTATTCGTCCTCTTCGCGTTGAAGAACTCGCGGAGATTCTTGCAGTTCGGTTCGACAAGGCAGAACACCCTACATTCAACGCTGCTTGGCGTCCAGAAAATGCAGAAGAAGCGGTGATCTCTGCGTGTTCGAGTCTCATCGCCGTTGTTGATAGGGAAGGCAGTCAAATCGTACAATTCTCGCATTTTTCCGTCAAGGAATTCTTGACGTCGGAGCGACTCGCGACAGCAGAAGAACAGCTTTCATACTATCACATCCTCCCCGAACCTGCCCATACCATCCTCGCACGTGCTGGTCTGAGTGTCCTCCTCCAACTCGATGACAAAATCGACAGAGATACCATGTGTCACTTTCCCCTCGCCCTGTATGCCGCGCGGCACTGGGTCGACCATGCCCAATTTAGGGACGTGTCCTCACACATTGAGAAGGATATGGCGCATTTATTTGATCCTGCAAGGCCACATTTTGCGGCATGGATCTGGCTACACGATGTCGACCGTCATTGGATAAAGCCCATGGTCACCATGCAACCGACGCAGCCCAACGCGGCGCCACTTTACTATGCCACTTTGTCTGGTTTCCGTGGTCTCGTGGAGCACCTGATCGCTGCGCGTCCCCAAGACGTCAATAGCCGAGGCGGTTCTCACACAACTCCCTTACATGCCGCGTCGTTGAAGGGTCATTTAGAAGTGGCATCGCTACTCCTTAAAAATGGTGGCGATCCCAACTCTCGTGACGACGTAGGCAGGATTCCGCTTCACAGGGTATCACAGGGAGGACCGCTCGTCGTAGCGCAGTCATCACTCGAGATTGCGCGGCTCCTGGTGAATTCTGGTGCAGACGTGAATGCCGCCGACGATGTTGGGTGGACTCCACTGCACGCGGCAGTATGGTGTGGGTATTGTGGGATTGCGGAACTGCTACTCGAATCTGGCGCAAGTCTCAATGCTCGGGATGAGGAGGAAGAGACACCGTTGCACTTCGTCAGTTATAATGGGAAGTTTGATGTCGCTAGCTTCCTCATAGATCGAGGCTCCGACGTGAATTCCCGGAACAAGATTGGCGAAATTCCATTACACAGGGCGTCAGAAAGTGGACAGCTCGACATTGCACGGCTGTTGCTAGACAGTGGCTCTGATGTGAATGAACGCCAGTCGCAAAGTTGGACTCCCCTGCACTATGCGTCACAATATGGGTTACTCGACCTTGCGCAGTTATTGATAGATCGTGGCGGTGATGTCAATGCACACCAAAAAGATCGTTGGACACCCTTGTATCTCTCGTCAGTCTATGGGCACCTCGGCGTCGCAAAGTTACTGGTCGAGCGGGTGCCAAGATTGACAGCCAGAGCGACAAAGATGAGACACCCTTGAACCGCGCTGCAGGGAATGGGTACCTCGATATCGTACGCTTCTTGATCGAGAGTGGCGCGGCCGTGTCTGCCCGGGATAGCAAAGGCTGGACCCCACTCCACCAGGCCTCATCTCTGGACATCTCCACGTCACGAAGTTCCTGCTAGAGTATGGCGTCGATGTCAACTCTCGGAGCGGAAGTGAGGAGACGTCATTATACCTGGCATCCAACAGCGGCAAACTCGACGT